>JWHW01022544.1:155501-173888 GCA_000931545.1 Papilio glaucus
CATCACCCACCTGCGATTTGCCGATGATATTGTAGTCATGGCTGAGACCATGGAGGAACTCGGTACAATGCTCGACGGCCTCAATATAGCCTCCAAACGAGTGGGTCTCAGGATGAACAAGGATAAGACAAAAGTTATGTCGAACGTCTATGTCACCCACTCCAATAACAATCTGAGGTCGTACTCTCGAATTTGTTGACGAGTATGTCTACCTGGGACAGACTGTCCAGTTAGGTAGGTCCAACTTCGAGAAGGAGGTCAATCGCTAAATCCGTCTCGGATGGGCAGCATACAAATACTGGCTGAAACGACGACGAACGAACATTTTCTTTCGTTACGGCTTGCACAGGAAGAATAGAAAGATATATTACAAAATATTAACCTGTTTCCATGGAGCTTTAAAAATAACTTTCTTAGAATAACAAACTTATTTTAAATAATACTTATAATAAATGAATATAAATAAAATACTATTACATTTAAAAATAAACCATAGGTTTTTGATACCAAAAAATACTATTGAATTTTACCAAGCACTGTTGTTGGACGGCAGATGGCAATCTTCTATGAGCAAGGTTAGGAGAGGCCCCTGCCTCTACCCCTGTAAAGTTACAAACTTCGACGTTAGCAATGTTGGTTCAGACCACTATGGCTGGATTCAAATTCGTGTAGAGATTAAATAGGATCTAAAGTTTGCGGGATCTCTTGATTAAAATGCTGACATCAACCAATTAGTACTATTAGTTTCATAGACTAAAAACTATTACTTTTAGGAAACTTCTAATTTAACCACCTTACTTGGGAGCTTTAGCTCCACATTAATGACCTTCTGTACTGTTCCCGGTATCTATGGGTATGCAGATGATAGCTATTGGTTATTGGCTAATGGTTATTAATAAAAACAAAATTAAATATGTTTTTTTAAATAACGATCAAACTAACGTCATTTAAAAAGAAAGAAAACTAAACAAAAGCTAGTTCAGATCCGGAACGTCCTTAAAGTGCGACCAAAACATAAATGATGATGGAAAAGTCACCTCAGGGAGTACGGCCAAGAAGTAGATATTCTCACTTCTCCGTTTTATCTGCAGTTCGTAAGACGAGTAATGCACCTCTCTCTCTCCTCCCTCTCTCTTTCCCATGTCTCTTATGTTGATGAATAGCGGTGGTTATATTGTGATTGGTGGTGTGATTGCTCGTTTGCCGCCCTTCTGCTATAAGAAGTTAGATGTCTAAATATTAAAATAATTTTTACTACTACAAAATTTTGGTCCTTGTTTAAGATTCGAAAGGGAAGTACTGCCAATGCATTCGTCGATTAATTATTATACAAAATACAAATATTTTTATAAATGCAACATGTGCAAAATGAATCTAATAAGAGTTTTTAGAATGCCTTTGTCTGCACCGGGGCCGGTCTGTGCAATTCTAAACTATTCTTTTCCAATTTTAAATTGCACGCTTCGTCAAGTCGAACTTTATCTAACAGTTGATTGAAACTATTTTTCTAGAAAGATCTACTGGCTCCACTTGTTACTGTTCTTTCAGAAAAAAATATTTCCTGTTAATATTACTTTTTTAACTAGAAGCTGAATGTGCTTTATCTTGAGAAACAAATGAAAGTAGAATTGGATGGCTGTCAAATCCTTTTAGAGCTGTAATATTTTGTATTCACTTCAAAGATCTTACATGATAATAAAATATATTGCCGTCAATATATTCCTAAGAGCATTTTTCCAGTCGCTGAGAAAATAAGATCGAAACGATCAAGATCCTTTGTCAGAATTATTCGATTTGTAAGCCTTTATTGGCTTGTATAGTGCCGTATACAGATTATCATTTTTAGATGAATATTTTTTACTTAAAAATTAAAATATTTTCCGAAATTTGTACATTCCTTTCATTATTGTATATCAGAACTGCTCTTGTGATGTTTTAGTTCAACACGTATGATGTTGACATGACATAAATAAATAAATACAAATAGGGAAGTTAAAAGATCAAGATGGTTAGAATTGAGAAAGGTATGCTTCTTTGGTTTGGGCATGTGGAAAGGATGAATGAAGAGAAAATAACGAAACAAATTTATGTTGCAAAAGTGAGTGACAGTGTTGGCAGGGGACGCCCTAGGAGAACTTATACCGATCAAATTAGTGACTTACTAAAAACGGCGATATAAGGAGCACCGCAGGAGCATAACCGACGAGCAGGTATGCGTAGATGTATGAATGTAGAAGAAGCAAGAAAGGTGTGCCAGGATCGCGCCAAATGGAAATCCATGATCTCTGCCTACACCTCTGTGTTACGGGCGTGAGCGCATATTTATTTATTTTATGGTTAATGACAATGGTTGCTTATAAGACAACTGGCAACTCCACTCAATGTCTCAGCGTCTAAAAAGGAATATCTAAAACTTCACGGGTGAATCAGTTCGTGGAAATCGTTAAAACCCGTTCAGTAGTTTTTGAGTTTAAGAGAGTAAACGAAAACTAGAGAATAAGAAGAGACGACGAGAAGAATTTATTTTATAACATACTAATGATCCGCCACGGCTTCACCCGGGTATCATTTACTATGTTATTCCGATTGCTACCAAACATCACAGGATCAGCCATTAGGCCAATCTGAAGATTTTCTGAAAATTTCATCTAAATACATACACAAATACACACATATCGTCTTTTATTTATATAGGTGATGATGATTACTTGTGTGAAATGGAATATCTTAAAATAAATAAACCTCACTTTTGTGTACATAAAGCAGGTGATGATTCATATTGCTCAGTACCATAGTCTTAAAAATGATATATTCTATGAGATATACAATAAGTATTAGTTTTAACCTAACAGGCTAAGACTATAGATAAAATAACAAATTTAAAACGTATCAGAAGTTGTTCATTTTAGTGATGTCTCTACAAGATTTACTTGAATTGACAGATGAAAATTTCACTTCTCTGTGACAGTATTGATTTAACCACGGGCAGCTGAGCAATTGCTTAAATATAAACATTGAGACTGGGGACAAGTATTTACCTATTCAGACTTAGACAGACAGAGTATTTCATCTACTTCTTTATTCAATACGTATAAGTACGAACGGAGCTAACGATGTATTCATATACGAGCGCGTTTTTGTAAGATTGTTAGGCTTTAACTACTCAACTGATCGTGAAATTTATCACACATATTGTCAGCGGTTCCAGAAATGACATAGGGAAACGATTTATGTACAAAATAAGCTGTTCCCGACGGATAAGTAAATACATAAAACCTTCATTTACCATATCCGTTGCCATGGTAATGTTACATGTTTTGACAATAACAACTTTATAACAAACCTATCGGATTCCATGGAATCGAATTGCAAAACATCCACTAATTCCAAAGTAAAAAAGTTTTTAAAATGTGACTATGACATAACAGAGAAAAGGTGCTCGTTATATGCTAATCATGACGTTAAACCGTGATTATAATCAGTAGATAATTAGTGATCAAGTATCGAGCGGCCCGGCCCTACTGCATAGAAATAAAAGTAAACATAAGTATTATAAAAATTCATAATTGATTGAAGTAATATTTTACTTTGGAACTATACAATTAAAATTTAGACTTTTACATTACACTTTGTATTCAAACAGTTTTAAACATTTAATTAGAAAACGATTTTAACACTTGTGCATTATATATTTATGAAAAAAAAAATAGAGTATTAGTTGAAATTTTTATGTTGAGTTTCGACCAATGTCTTCAAAGTTTTTATTATTAATATAAAACAGAATAAAACTGTCTGATACCAATTTGTTACTTACTCTTTACTTGGTTCTAGTTAAGCATAAGAACATAAAGGAATTCACTTGTTTGGGGAATAAATAAAACAAAGTGTTAGAAAATCAGATGTGGACCTTTACACATGCATAAAACAGTCAAATTTCATACTTTTTTTTAAGATAAAAACAGTGTCAAAATTTTGATGTTTAAAAAATTCTACATTATCATCCCGTTATTTAATTTGGAATAATTTAATATATTTGTATCATTATGTATTTTTGCTGAAGTAAAAGTTTCATCCAATAATTTGTTTGTTACTTAAAATTAAATAGATTTTAAACAATATTGTATCATAGTTGAAATATTGAAATGACTTGCAATAAAATAATTATATGTGAACTTACTTTCTTATCAATCGAAGACAATAATCAAGGAAAAAAACACATTCATGAAGGCGTCTTTTAAATAACTTTTCCACAATTTCATAATTCAAACACGTTGTATATCTTTAATAACTTCATTAGATACCACGTTACAATTAAATTGGATAACCGACTTCTAGGTAAATTTAAGTTATCGATATAAGCGCGGGAAATCGGAAAGTCGAGCGCTAAAATCAGCCTCTCTAGAGACCACCATCCCTCCCTGTGTTCTACAATGTACTGACAACTGTCACAGCGCGCCCGGCCGGCGTTTCGCTCGCTTTTACTACCAACGCTTTTCCTCTTTTCCCTATCTTACTTCAACGAAAATATATACACAGAGAATTTTATATACACACACGGAAAACAACTTGGAGTCATAGCTATTCTGTGTGCATACTTACCGTTTTAATGTGTGCAAACGTTGCGCATAAGTGCGTCTATCGTACGTGGCGCATCTTCATAGTAACTTACCATAGCGTTATTACACACAATGATAAATATGCCACAGTGATATATTACCTTAATTCAATGTGATAAAGTTTCATTTAGACTGTAGAGATTCAGACTTAAGTTTATTCAAAACTGCGTAGAGCTGCGCATGTCCTTTATGAATTCCGTGTAAGGAACTACCCAAACTATTGTCGTCCTTATTATACATGAAGTTCTTATCTTAGATATTTTAATCCATCACTAAAATGCATTCAAATGTTTTAAAACAAATCCAAGATAAATAAAAACTAACAACAATATTATTGTACTTGAATTACTCTGATAAGCCTTGCTGTTATACTTTTAATCACATTAATGGAATCAGTTGATGATCCTTAAATAAAGTTAAGCGATCCGCATTTCATTCGTGTACTCGACTTTTATTTTAATTGTATTATTGCGCTATCTACTTTCAAATTTTTTGAGTAGCACAGTCCGTATACGGAACTTATTTAGTAATATTAAAATACTAGTGTTGGAAAAAGGGGGACTGGAAACATTTTAAGTTTTTGTTATATAAAAAGAAAAGTGCATTTACTGGCCAGTTGGCGTGGTTAGTAAGATACTTGCTTTTCACGCCGCAGGTCGTGGGTTCAATTCCCGCCCAGGACAGACATTTGTGTGCACATTAAAAGAAAAGTAGTATAGCTCTATCAGTTATCTGTTTGCCATATTACAAGCTCTGCTTAGTTTGGGATCAGATGGCCGTGTGTGAATAATGGCCATGATATTAAATATATTAAAATGAATAATGAATAAAATATTAAAATGAATTTAGTTATTTCTACCTCATTGCAAACGGATACAAAGAGGGGTAAAAGGAAAAAAAGAAGAGAGATTATGTATTAGAATACAAGGTGACCAAGCAAATGGCGGTCCAATTGCTTAGAGCAAACTGTTCTTGACAACTATAGTAAATTGAACAGATACATGTGTCTAGAGCCTAATTTCTCTAGCTCATTCAAGTTAAAAGTGCTAATACTCTTCGTTAAATTTGGGGTTCGTTTTACCGTTAACGATATTTAAAAAAAACAACACAACAAAAGCTTTGAAGTTTTAAGTTATAGGAAACCTTGGACGGAAATAGAACATACTTGTATTTATGTTTTAGAAGAGCAATGTCGTAGAAAGTTAAATATAAAAATGACATACGAAGAACAATTATTCTTCTCCAAGTGGAGTTGATATTAAGCTTCAGATAAGAGTATGAGTGAAGCACTCTTTCCCAGCGAACAGCGTTTATACAAAGCTATGAATAACAATTTACCAAAGAGCCGGGAGCGCAAACACTTGAGCGTGGAAGTTTGTTTCGAAGTGCCCAAACTCACGAACAATAGCCCAACACCGAGGTACGAAGGCGACGGATAATAGAGGACCCCTCACATATTTATTAAGTGAAAATTACCTTGTTATGAAACAACAAAAATACTTATTTATGTCAAACAGATTGCTTACATTAATTAAAACAAAGGATAACTGCTGGTGCGTTTAAACTAGTTGCGCTAGGTCACTACATAATATTGCCTCAAATAATCTAGTGCACATTTGCACCATTGAATTCATTTTTACGTTTTAGAACTATGATACTATAATTTTAACAGTGCTTGGACCCGCCACAACAACATCTGTTGCACGACTAAGCCGGCTCGACCGGTGAAGTACCACGATCTCACAGAAGACAGCCGTGAAGTAGAAGTATTCTGGGTTTCGCCTGATGAGTGAGGTACCGGAGGTCTTAATCAAAGTCATCTTCCCCCAGGATTTAAACCCCTTAATTGGTGGATGGGATGGATAGGAAAGGAAATAAACATTTTCTGTTTATCCGTTCATCTGCAAATCGTTAGCTTGTAGATGCCTGATGCCTGAGAGCAATCACTTGGGTGAACCGCTGACTCGTTAGCCACCATATTCTACAAAAAAATGCATATTAGGTTATCTTCTAAAGTTTAAAAATATTAGCAGATAACTTTCGATGTATTTTTAATTGCTATTGCTTTTCAAACGGATTGCTTCCAGTATTGTAAGCAGTTTATACTTACAAACAGATAATCGTTTTACCTTTCTCCTAATACCTTTGAAAAAACTAAATCACATATTTGTTGTTCTTTCATTAACCTTGTTTTTATAGAAGTTTGATAAATAAATAGATGACTACTGACTGCTTCTCTGTGCGTACTTTTTTATTAATACCAATTCATCTTAATTCAAAATATTGAAGATAAGATTTTAATATCCTTATTAAAGATAAGTATAATACATAATCTCTTATTTAACATTTAGGTTTAAGGATTTTATTGATATATGAGTACAAGGATAAAAGCACGTTATACCTTAAAGGACAGATATTACGTAAAAGAATGTTGTTTTATTTTTTTTAGCGTAGATTTTCTTTGGAAATAAATTTATTTTCTTTAGATAGAAATATATCAACAGATAATATTTTATTTGATAAATTCAAGTCCATTTATCATTCTTATTCTATACAAGCTTTTTCCCTGTATCAAAAGCTCATTATGATAATATTAAAAAAATATAAAGTTAGTTGGCTAGGAGGTATATAGTCTACAATAAAATAAAAGATAATAACTATTCTCATACTAGCTGTTGTACGCGACTTTGTCCTTTATTCTATTAACATAATAAATTAGTTCCAAACATACTAAGGAAAGGGCGGTATAAGGAGTACCCGTAACCGAAGAGCTTGTATGCGTAGATGTATGGATGTAGAAGAAGCGAGAGAGGTGTGCCAGGATCGCGCCAAATGGAAATTCATAATATCTACCTACCCCTCTGGGTTACGGACGTGAGCGTATATTCATTTATTTTCTATTATTTCTCTAAATTATAAATTTTGGTGTTGAAATCTTCAGGTGTATCGTATTTCAACACTATTAAAATTACTAAAATTTTAACACTGGTTTCATAATGAATTTCAATATTCTTTTAATTAAAAGATTAAGCATACATTTTGATATCTGTGAGCTTCGGCGACTTCTATTTGAAGTTTAGAAAACTGTTTCTAAATGCTCGCCCATGTTAAGAAGGACGCTTTGTGTATATTTCAACGTTCCCAGGTCCTAGATAGTTTTTTATATATAAAAAATATCAATTTCTTTCATTTGCACCACTCCAAACCGAGATCTGGTGTACTGGACATATTCCATTTGCCTCCCCTAGACCCGGTTACTGGGATTGTTACGTCATGGAAAATCTTGTTAAAGTCTTTTCAGCAAAGAGTTATGAAAACGCCAACTTTAGGGATCTCACAAAAAGTGTATACAGTTTGCTCAAGTTTGGTCTTCAACACAATTTTATAAATGTTAAAGTCCTCAACGAGAATATAGCGGGGTACAATTTCTTTTTATTTTCATTGTTAGTTGAACTTAATCCTCTGATTAAAACTTAAAGTTTAGATTTAAACGTGAATTATGAATAAACTTACTACTGCCGAAATTTGGTTTATTATATTTTATTTCTGTTTCAGCAACCATTATATACAAAAAAGCAGCAATATATATTATATGATATTCCCCGTTTGCTTCTGTCTTTCCAAATTGCTCAATTTTGGGGCTTTTCTGGTCCAAGATTTACCAGCCTCTTTAACTATGTAATTATTCCATCTTGTTTTCTTTCATTTCTTTTCCCTTCTCTTGGGTACCATAACGTTGTTGTATTGTTCCATTTTTTTCTCCTCTGTGTGGCTAGCCCATTTCCATTTGAGGCTTCTTTAGGTTTTGAAACTACATCCTCTGTATTTGTTGCCTTTGTATAAATATAAATAGTGTCAGAATAGAAGTACTTAAAAAGTTTCACGAATTATAAGTCCTAAACCTGCCATGACTATTAAATCAAGATCTTTGAAAGGGCCATTAAGTCTGCGGACTATAATAGCACTTGTGAAGTTATGCATAATAATTACTTGCTCTTTGGTCCCAATTAAAGACAATTGAATAGCGATGAACTTCTCGCTGAATACCACCTGCCTGTGATTGAAATTAATGTACTGGCTGAGTATTGAACGGAACAAAAAATTGTAATAGTTGGTAGTGAAATTGAAAAAAAAATGAGAAATTAGATTTTAAAACACCTTTCTTTAGCAAATTAAAACATAATTAGACAATTCAAGGGCATGAATGTATTTTAATACAACGATTAAAGAATCAAAGATAGAACGAAACAAAAGAAATAATTGTTGTTGTTTTACAATCGTAAACGGCCTGAAAATAGTCCGACACAAAAACACAAACTCTTTATAAAGTGGTACAAAAATAGCAATCGCTAGTAGCTTCCACAGAGACAACTGTTTCAAAAATATATCAAGGGGTGAGACTACTATCTGCTATATATAAAGGGCGATGTTTATATGTATGTTCTAAATAGAATTCAAAACGGCTAGGCCGATATCAACGAAATTTTCATGGAACGTTCAGATTGGCTCAGCGGGTTTCCCTGGTAGGGATGGGCTCAACATAATTATAGTCCTACCCGTGCGAAGCCGGAGCGGGCTACTAGTAATATAGTAATATAAAGATAGCTCAGTAGCCGGCGTAGATAGTAAGATCGAGAATTAGGTTAGGACTCGATTGGAATGTAGCGGTTCACTTAATATAAGTGACCGCTACCCATAAGCATCTGCAACAAGCTCACGGGTTGCAGTTGTGTTGCCTACCTTTAATGGACAGAGGAAGGGATAAACAGAAAAAAAGGACATTTCGTTCTCCTTTCCATCTACTTGTCCATCAATTACAACGTAAATTAGTACTCTAGTTAGTAGAAAATTATTATTTGAGATTTAGGTATTACTCGTATTTGTAATTTCTTACCGTTTTATTGTTCAATTTAAATAAATTATTTATCTTTTATAAGAAATAAAATAAACTTGACCTTGCTCTTGACAACATGATGGTCAGT
Organism: Papilio glaucus; assembly: GCA_000931545.1. NCBI lineage: Eukaryota > Metazoa > Arthropoda > Insecta > Lepidoptera > Papilionidae > Papilio > Papilio glaucus. Next base: position 165,100 of record JWHW01022544.1, read on the forward strand.
GGCGAAGTGGTCGAAACATAGTACGCACTGGTTCAGCCTATTCACGCTTCTCTTGAAGATAAACTCCGCAAACCAAAATATTTATTACGTGTTCTCATTTACTTTTTTAATTTGAGAAACTTTATTATTAGCACAACGAGTGAGCTTGAAGTGGCTGAGCGCACAGGCCGCAGTCTCTATCATTGTGCGTGTTTAGACGATTCAAGTAGAAACTACAATTAAACTTTACTTGTTGAGCACTTTGTACTTGATAATAGCATTAATAGTGTAGTAACTTGTTCAACAAACTTCTAATACGTGATATGTTTAAGTTATTTCTCTAGGATGATACATTAATGATTAAGGTTTGTCTAAGTTCACGTTTTATCGTATGTAACAGTAATGTGGGTGATATTAAGCAGTTCATATGTAATTAAATAATACTTTACGTATTAACGTAAACTGATTTACAGTTCACACTGAATACTTTTGAAACTAAACACACTTTACTGAAATACAAAGGCAGCATTAACGCGTAGTCTATTTATGTCCCAAAAAGTCCACCAAATTCTAAGACTTTAGCACCACCCAGTCTGTCTAGGCTGCTGCAAGCATTCGATATTATGTAACTCTCAAGTAGCGGTGGACGCACAACATCATGTAACCCTTTTGCTCGTTTGCCTTCTTCCCAAATAAAAAAAAGTTATATTGTTTAATAGTCATTTTATCTAGACATATGGGAGACAACCCAAGCGTTGACCAATGGTAAAGAAATTTCACAGAACCATGATGTTTGGAGTACTTCAACGTAAAAATATTTCAGCAAGTAAAGCTTCATTGTAAAGGGAGCTCTTGGTAACATGAGAAGTTGCGTCTGGTATTATGAGTTATTTGTCAAGAACTCGTTAGCATGGCGACATACTGTATGTAGTATGCAGCTCTGCTTTCAAATCCCTACAGGCAGTTGTAATATATACATTAGATGGCTTTGTTTTTAGTCTTCCTCTTGTCATTTTAAAATTGTAAAACGATTTCTACCAATAAATTCAATTGAAGGAATTTTGTAACGTTTCAAAGCGATCCATTTCCTAGATCAACCAAATTAGTAGAGCAATATTGTATTTGATAATTGCTTAACTACTTGAAAAAAAATGAACACTAACTTAAAAAGCATCGTGACCTTAAATTTTGAAATGACGATGGGCTTAACTATACAATTATAAATTGTGTTTCTCTTATTCCAAAAAAAAATGATGTTGTAAACTCAAAAAAATAACAATTTTATTCAACGCCGCGTAAAATGTTAACGAAATTTATTTAATTAAGAATGACGTTCAATTTCATACAGCGATCCTAAGAGCGGCGTAATAATCCGCCTTTGTTTACTTCAGCACGTAGATATTCAGAAATTCAATTTAAATATGATGGCGCGGCGCACAAACATGAGATCAACAGAATTAAATGACGTGCGCCATTTGTCGGGGTTTCACGCTACCCCCGCTACCCGAGGTACTCCGCGCTACCCCGAATAACCCTCGCCGTCATGGCCCGAGCCAGCGCGCCGGCCAATTCCCAAATTAATTGCTTTCCAATAGTATTTTTAGTTAAAATCGCTTTAAGCCTTAAAGCTCCGCTTAATGTTTTAGTGTGAATATTCAGGATCATATTTTTCCACATTTTTTTATATGACATAGTAACTTTTAACACTTAACATATGAGTTGAGATTATGTAACAGTATTTTGTGAGCGCGTATGAAATAAAGGTTATATTTTTGGAGTCGGTGTCAGCTGTGTTTGATAGCGATCGGTATTTAGTGGTACCCAGGCGAAACCGGGGCGGGTCACTAGAATAGTATAAAGTTCATTTGTAAAATGTTTTCTTAAGACATCTCCTATTTCGGACACAAAGGCTGACACAACATGGGCGAGTGTTCGGATTGTTGCAGACACCAGACTTCTATTGCGTCTGCGTGCGCTTCGTTAAGGAACATCGTGCTTATCGCGAAGTGCCTTTCCTGCGTTGTGTCGTGTGCCTCCATATCGCTTTGTCCTGGGCTTGCCTCTGGCCAGTCGAAATGTCGACTATGGATTGTATGTACCTGGTCAGACCAGTGGGTATTGATCGACGCCGTTGTCTTCTGCTCTCCATTTTTGACATATTCATAGCGTTGGACGTTTATACTTTTGGGATTCGCATATCACCATGCATAATTTTCCATTCCCATCTCTCGCTTTATTTACTTCTCCATCTTTCCTAAAGTAAAAATGGAATTATTGACTGCTGCAGAGATTGCCGATTGCTCGTTTACAGCCTTTTGCCATAAGTCATTTGTTGTTACACTTTTATATTTTCGAATATCATTATGAAGTGTTATTTTCTGTGTACAAAAATATATATCATTTGTTAAATACAATGTTCCTAGCTAGACCCGGAGGGAGAAGTCTGGCAGTGTTAGAATTCTAAATGGATGTGATGTCACGCACGTAGGCTAACCGCTAACGTCAACTGCATCCGAACAAACAAAGGACAATGCAATGCGACCGCTTAATGTCTTGTTACCACGCTGTCTCTGATACTCTTTATTGTTCTTACGGTCGTTTAATTTAGATAAAATGTTATCGCTAATTTGTAGCTAAGATTCACACTTAAGGTCACAACTAAGTTAATATAATTATGATCAAATAATTACAAATATATCTATCAATAATCATCCAATCTATCGATATTCTATGCAATTCTAGACGACATGAAGTTGAATATTAATAAGCAATAAGGCCATGTTTACACCAAATGTATTCACCAGTCACCGACTGTGAGCAATCTCAATGTGAAATGTAATGGCGTACCGATAGTTCAGTGTAAATAAAAGTTGAATATGAATTGAAAAATAATAAATTGCGTAGGCTCATTGTTGGCGAGTGACCATACGTTTGGTTTTAACACGCCCTAATACATGGCACACGCAATTACCCGAATATTTAAATAGATTTAATTTACTCAAGTTGTTATATAAAAACATTTTTGAATATAATACGGACGTGGGAGCTTATTATATTAACATAGTTTTGATTTAGGTTTGTAATCATGTTTAAGCGAGGCAAAATTAATAAGAAAAAAATGAAAGTAGACTAAGCCTGAAGCCAATCCAGGACATATTCAAGGGGCTTATGAAACAAATCGGCGTGGAAACAAATGCGATTCAAATTCAGACAAATAGTCCCCGAGCGGTGGAGCCATTTACCAGGAAATTTGTCCATCACTCTAGGGGCTGGTATCGTGTTTTCTTTCTTACGCTCTTCGCTTCCGGGAATAACAAATTTAATTTCTCGCCCAATTTAATTGAGTCTCTATACGAAATTCCAATGTTTTACTAAACGAAAGACTTTCTTTTTACATGTAAGTGCAATGTGCAAAAAATATCTGATTTCTGCAACCATTATGAGTGTGACGAGTTTGCTGTTACCTGATGCCTAAAATATGCTAGTGGATGTAAGAAAGAATAGTTCTAGAAATTTAGAAAAGACAAAGGGGTCGCTTTTGGTCGTATGTGGTTAAAAGCCAAATGGTACAGAAGTGTTGATACGTGCGAGGCATAAACAACTATTAAGGGTTTTATTATATTTTCCAAGTGATAAGTCAAACATTTTTAGGGTTTCAAACCCAAAGGGTAAAACGGGACCCTTTTAGTAAGACTCCGCTGTCCGTCCGTCTGTCACCAGGCTGTATCTCATGAACCGTGATAGTTAGACAGTTCAAATTGACGTATTTCAGTTGCCGCTATAGCAACAAATATTAAAAACAGAATGAAATAAATATTTAAGTGGGACTCATACAACATACATTTTTTTCCGTTTTTATAGATAATGGTACGGAGCCCTTCGAACGCGAGTCCGACTCGCACTTGGCCGATTTTTTTATATATCTTCATAAAATATAGAATGTGAAATAAATAGTGTCTACAATATCTCGCGAGAACATTATTGCCGGCCGAAGTTTTCTTGTTAAAAGTTCTCTAAGGCGGAACGAGAATTATAATTCCTTAAATCACTTCTTGTTAAAAGACTTTTTAAATATTTCTTGACCCTTTAGTAGCTAATTTTATTGTTATTATTGAGTTCTATTATTTATAATAGAACTTAAGTTTTACATCTTAAGTTCTATTATGTTCTATTCTGTTATAATTAAAATATAACTATTATGAATTATATCATACTTATTTCGAATCGATCAGGCTTATGCGCGTAATTTTTTTTGTAAATATAAAAATTACTTAAATTAATTTAAAAAATTACAAAATATATCTTTAAGAAACTATGTCGAATCTAAACTGACTGGAATTCGAACCATCAAATCCCAAATATGATTATTGTTATATGATGTAAAAGTACACATAAATAATATATGAATTGATCTGGATGGCACGCGCTGGTGTATAGGTTGTGCGGATTATCTGCTACCAATATGGCGGTGTTTGAACAAGATCGCACCATCGAAATTTGTACAGCCTTATTTATCGTTAGCTTATTTTTATAATTTAATTATGATTAATGACATTTAAGGTATAAATAAGGAAGAAAGAAACAAAAAAATATTATTCGAAAAGTACATATAAAAATAATTAGCGAACAAATACTAATATAACGCATATTGTTCGGCCATACCACATATCGCTGGAAATATGAGATTGAGAAGGAGATGTGTGAGCACATGACTGTATGAGAAGTATCGGGGAAAGTGGAGACTCTTATTGCCAAGGCCCTTTTCGAGTATCTCTTTCTGCACCACTCAAGTTAGTTATATTAGTAATACTCAACCTGCTGACACTTTCGTTTTATCAAATTTAAGTGCAAAGATCTATACTAGAGATGACTTGTATGAATTGTTCCGAAAAATTTATAAAATCATGCATTAATATCGTTTTCAGAATAATTCGAACCCAACATAAATGGCAATAAATCTCATTGTATGAGTGTTAAGTTGAGTAACGTTATTTTATAAATCTATGAATGTACTAAACTTTTAATCTATAAATGAACTATGCTAGAAATGCGTAGAACTGTTTAGAATGATTTCTGCCGCCGAGTTTCGTCATCGGGCGAGACGACAGACCGCCGAGACGAAATTTCCTGCCACGCACAGCACACACATTGTGGAACGGTCTGTCCTCGGCGGTATTTCCAAACCAGTACGACTTAGGGTTCTTCAAGAAGCGAAGAAAAATGCTAACAGCAAAACTACTGATTGGTGGAAGGATAGGCTCTTTTGGCAGCAAATCTGAGAGTCTTCTGTCTTCTGAGTATGGTTTCTAAATTGTCTCTCCTCTTTTATTATGTTTATCTAAATATTGTTATTTATATTGTAAAATATTTTTATGACTTACTTTTTGTGAAACATTGTGAGTTTTGCCATATTTCTTATTGTATTTATCTTTCAAAACGTCCATATATTATGCTGTTGGAATAGGAAATTGTCTCTAGGGATATTACACTTCTGATAACGGACTCCCTGCCATTATTTGAATCTAAAATATTATTCGGTAAAGGTTTATCGTGTTTGAAATGTCGCCTGTAAAACTAAAGTTAAGTGTCTAAAAACTTTTAAATCAACTCGAAAAGTAAACAAAGAGGAAAGCTCATTGTAGAGAACATACATAACAAAAAATTTAAATATACTTTAAACATTAATCATTAAGAAAAGTTGTGATGATCAAAATGTTTTATTACTTAACTAAATTAAAAGTAAATTTAAAGTTTTGGTCTTAATTACAAACAAAAATTTAGTAACAATATAATCAAGGTTATAATGAAAGTTATCCGATACACAATGATAGAGTATCCAATTATCTCATTTACCGAAATGATACTTGTAAATGTTTATTATGATCAGCAACTTGTTTTTTTCCAAATTTACTCACAAAGAAGCAATATTGGACGTAAATAAATAATATCGTAACGCTATACGCCGATCAGGAAATCAGTATTTCGGTGTATTTCTTATGAGGAAATTTGCTTCTTTAATGAAATTTCTACATTTTTCCTCACTGTGTGTTAATATTATAACTACGTTAATACGTGTATAATCATAGATTATTATGTATATATTATGTTCGGATGCTAGAATGTTTTAAAAATAATACTTGAATAGTGTTTAACTCGAACCTCTTAGAAAATTACAGGAAGATATATTAATCGAACTTGAAGTTACGTCGGCCAGATTAGTAACATATTAGTTGTAGTATTAAAAGAAAGGCAATATTGAAGGTACTCATAACCGGTGAATATTTATTCGTAAATGTAGGCATGTGGAATCTAAAGAGGTGTACCAGGACCGTTTTAATTTTTACTATACGGACTTTATAATATAATAATTTAAGACGGTACTCAGATCAGAGACTTCTGACCCCAAGGGCGATCTTAAGACAGTCTATTAAGCAATGCTCGAAACCTTATACTTATTGCCATTTTTTTTTTAATATCTGATTAAATCTGATTAGTAGTTTGTTTAGGCAATGATTTTTAATCAATAAATATCATATATCAGTTGAAAATCATTTTAGGTCGTCTGTATTCGACGAATGCCTCTACGAAATGCTACGCTAATTTGCTACGAGGTGCTACGATCTTAATATATCGCTTTGTAAAGTTATGATCTCCCGCGTCTTTTCCATGCGGTCGGCACAGTAGGGCCGTAGTCTACTTTATAGATTTTGGCTACAGTGTTTACAGACGGCCGTCTGCTTGACGCCAACCCTCATTGGGAATAAATGATTGTATTTAAGTCTTATTCTACCAGTTTGACAAGAACAATTCCTTTGCTGAGATTGCGAAATGTCACGAAGACCATTTTTCATGGGGCGCATCCCTTCTCGTCGGGCTTGCCATTACATCACTGACCATCATTCTGTTGTTCCTCTTCCGTCTTCATGGAATTCCGCCAGAAAATCACCAGTATCGTATTCGAACCAATCGAATTCAGGATGAGAAGGATGCATGCGGTAAACATTCAACAAATAATTTACAACACCTTGTGAACTATTCTCAGTTCGAAGCAACGTACAGCATTTCAGCGCTTTTCAGATCAAGATTTTTTCTAGGATATTTTTGTATAAAATCAACAAACTAACAATATTAAAAATACATCAGGCGAACAAAAATTGTGAGACACAGCTATAACAAACTGTCAACCTGACAATATCGCCTAGTAAACTAAGGTATAAAACAAGAGAAAAGATAAACATACCAAACGCTTAAAGATATCAACATAAAAGTCAGTATTACTTCACTCTATTTATAGTATCTCATGTTAAAAAATTTACATAAATTCATCTAAACATTTTTTTTCTAATTATAAATTTTTGATCAAGGATTTATTTATTATATTTTATGTTTACTTCCAATCCGTATATGTATATGGATCTGTTCATATCTCGCCTAAAATTATGGATTGCAAAAAATTTAGTACAGATTTAGCTTACCATGAAATGAACGCGAGATGAGCAATGAATTAAATTTTTGAAAGGAAGTGAAGTACTAAGAGCACGAAGCGTATGCGTATAACGTATTCATAAAATGTATGAATAGAAAAGATATGAGATAAGTTGAATAGCCATAAATAGCAGTATCATGATATGATATTTAAATTTTATGGTTTAATAAATTTATAATAACGATATCTAAATTACTTCCTACTTCTTAACAGGACAATAAATAAAATAACTTTCAAGAGTTTCATTTGATATTGTCTGCCATACCTCTGTCGCTTCTTCTACATTCTTTTTTTTATAATGAATAAACTAGTGTTTTTCCTCACTACCTGATATTAAGTGGTGATGTGGTCAAAAGATGGTACGCACTAGTTCATACATCTACGCATGGCAGTCAGTTACGGGTACTCTTTCTACATTCATATGTGTCTGTACTAATCTCAAATTTAAGATGCCGCTATATTCCTTCAATAAGTCACCATTGTGTTTCTGTCAGTATAACTTCTGCTAAGACAACTCACCATTTGTTTTTTCAACATGGCAACAACCAACGCATATCCCTTCTCAATTTTAGTCACATCTACGTTTTTTAAATGTCATTTTTATTTGATGAATTATCAAGAAATAGTCGTTATTGTCCGCAACTCGCTGGGTGAGCTGCATTCTTGAAACGGCAATGAAAAAGGGGCACACCTTTTCTAGTAAAAAAAGATCATCATAATATGTGTTAAAATCTTAAGCTTGTAGTTGTTTTTTTCTAAGATTCATGGTAAGTCATAGGTGTATTGTGATAATTATCCTCTTTGTGTACTACGTGTTTAATGAAAGTAATTAATTATTCGCGTAGCATACAAAGTGTGCGATTTCCCGCCAACATATAATGAAACTGCGAACAATGTCGAACATTTCCGTTTTGATTAAGGCAATAAGCAAGAACGCAGGAAGGCACGTACGTAGTTATTGTATTTTCTTGATAAACAAAATGCTTGGAATGTTTAAATATAATATTTTTAAAGAAATATGAAAGAGATATACAGTGGAAAATGATATGATATCATATAAATTATAGACATGTTTAGATTCGTAACAGATCCAAGGTAAACTTACAAACTAAACATAACCAGAAGAACTGCTAACATGAGTGGCAGAAGGATTGCTGTTGGCTGAAAAAAAATGCAGTAGAAACAGTTTAATTTATATTTAGAACTAAACAACAACGAATAACAATTTATTTCACTATTTATCACACATACAATAGGTGAGAGCTATGTTTATATAAATTTATGTTAAGTGTTAAATTAAATATAATCAAATTTACATTAAAAT
>JWHW01022544.1:186345-203691 GCA_000931545.1 Papilio glaucus
TCCCTACGTACACTATCGAAACTGAAAACGGCTACTTTATTTTGTCCACATTATATATAATGTGGACAATATAAAGTAGCCGTTTTCAGTTTCCAAAGTGTTTAGGGACCGTCGAAGTACACTACCGAAACTGAAAACGGCTACTTTATATTGTCAACATTATATATAATGTGGACAAAATAAAGTAGCCGTTTTCAGTTTCGATAGTGTACGTAGGGACCGTCGATTTATTGTTATTACATACCAGAAACATTGCTCATCGTTGACGAATTTTGGGGTCGAGTTTATGTTGACTTACAATAGGGTATAAATTTCTTACGCCGTATATTTGCTTTCGAGCATAATCACATGTCCGTAGCCATAGTAGAGGTCATTTATAGAGTACCGAAGCATAGCATCTTCTACACATAACAGCAGGGATTGTTAAAAGGTTCAGTAGGATTTGAACCTATTGACTTCTGGATTAGAGAAAGCCAAGTCGGTATCATCATTTTAGAATATCAAATAAACAGAAGGAGCGGATAAAATGATATTTCCTTTTCCTATCCACCCCATCAAAAGTATTAACATTATATGATTTAATTCTGGACGACTAACTTATATTAACTAAGCCAATACTCTATGCATTAGCTTATGCCTTTAAATATTCAGTTTACCGCTCGATGGTTCACAACGGTAAAGTTAAAAATAAAAGTTATTTTAATCACTCAGCTGAAAGTTTGACCTCAATTAACGTGCTTATAGTATTTTAATTTGAATACTGTATCATTCAACCTGAAAATTCCTTTAGATGAAATAAACTTATTTAAAAACTTTATTAATCTAGTGGAGGTATCGAAATAAGTTTTTTTTTTAATTCGTTCATTCATTAAAATACAAGACGAGCTATTTTGAGTCCCGGAGCAATATCTTTCAATCAATGAAGAGACATAATTAAGGAAAAAGAAGAGGGTATCGGGCTACGTATACTAAAAATAAACAATGTAATTGAAAGATGTTACTATGAATCAAATAAACATTGATAAATCGATTAATATACAAAACCAAATATAAACGCGTATATAGGCGCACAGATATACCTACTAACTTAAAAGTGTTTAAATACTTAAAATACTAAAATGAACATGTACTTCCTTTAAGCCACCGGCATCGTACAAAGTAAGTACAAGCAAGGGTTGACTAAATTTAATCAGTTTACGAAGGATTCAGCTCTCTAATTGATTTACTTTGTAACGAATGTACCGGGCTGAAATAATTTTCTCCAGTGCGAAATTGTATGCAGTACTAATTAACTAACTGTTCTAAACAAGTTTCATTTTAATCTATATAGACAGCAGCTTTCCATATACCATTATTTATTAATTAAATACAGATTTAGTGCTAGAAATGAAAAAAAGTTCGTCGAAACTGTTCCAAATTCAAATAAGCATGTTGCATGTCGAGCAAGTCGATCTTCCGAATCTATAAGATTTTCCGATACCAAATATCGTCTAACGCGACTGAAGAAGTTATCACTTCAATAAAAATGAAGAAAGTTTTTCACCAATAGACGGAGTTATTCATTAGGCCTTTGTGTTAATTAGCCGAAATATACGAATATTTACGTTTGTTGACAACAAAAATGGTAGCATATGGCTACCCGTGCGAAGCCGGAGTGTAATGTTTGTATTTTATAATTAAACTGGTTTTTTATTAAAGGATAAATCTATCACGTATGTGCGAGTATACTGTTATATACGCGTGTATGCGTTGTGTGTGCGTATAGTAATTAATTTCATTTAAGAAATATTGTTATAACATAACATGTTGATAGGCTTCTATTAAACACATAAATGAAATGATTCTGAGCAATACAGAGGGGTGAGGAACCCTTAAACATCCTTCCCTCTAGAGTACTCTCGTAAGATTATAATTAATTTTCTCATTAAAGAAGCCTTTTAACTCAGTAGTACTACTGTATGAAAGCAAGTTATAGTTTTTCTAAAGGTAATTTCTATAAAGTATTAAAATTAAAATAGTGTTCAAATTATTAGATAAAGTACACTATTAAAATTATTAAAGTTTACTGTTTTTTGTTTATTTTAATTAGTCTAAAGTGTAACATTTTTGACTGGTTTTATATCTTAAGTTATCATATTGGTTCTTAATAAAAATTGCAATAAAACAATGTGTGTTGTCCAATAACATTAAATTCTATTACATTCCCTTGGGATGTATATTCAGATTTTGTATAATTTATGCAAAATGCGCAAACTAACAATGTTAATGGATTAGGTTAACATGGTATGTGCAGGCGGTTAGAATGTGGAGGAATATGTTGGGAGGGGTAGGCCTTCTACTTTAGGATCGGCAGTAGTCGATTAAGTTGAGATAGCGAACGGTTTTTTCTACGCCGTTTTTTATGAACAAATATTGCATATTATACTATGAGATTTATATCATTAGTTTGTAAAAACACTCTAGAGCGTAAAACAAGTAAAAAACTTACCAATTATCTGGTACTAATTCACATTTTGTCACAAATTGTTCGTACACAACATAGCGCGCGAATGGCGCGTAGCGTTTGACTGGTTTTCGACTCATTATACTACGCAATATTTGTTCTTATGTTGCGTCAGATTTTATTTTATTTCAAGTTTTGCCTCATCATGATGTCGATCTATTTAGGATATACGATAAAAAAACTCTAATAATTTAGATATAAGGAACAAAAATAACACATGTCGTAAGCCCATATGGCTAGCCCGAAGGGCTTATTTGGCGTTGATGGCACATTTGTTTTAGGCCGCTCGGCCTAGCTCGGCGTTGAATTAAGGAAACTATTTTACAAATAAACTTTACTATAGTGTACTAATGACCAGCTCTGGCTTCGCCCGGTGGTACCACTAAATGTCGATCTGATCGCTAAAAATCTTATTGCGATGCTCAAGTGTTTCATGTATTCAAATAACACGAGCCTGGAGGTAATTGAAAAAATCAGATTTCCCTTTTAAAAGTGAGACAAAAAACAATAAGGAAACTCAGTTGGAAAAACCATTGTCCTTTATATCAGTACATACGCGTAGTATTATGTACTCAGTAATTATGTAGAATCTTTGGAGCTTTTTGGATTAGAGCGAGCGAATAGAAATTTAAATTGTGTTTGTAGTAATTTCATAAAATTTGGAAAATTATTTATTAACTATAACAATAATCGAATGAAATTACGACTTTTCTAGCTCAAACGTTGAAGCACCAAGTATGAGGGAGCAGACATAAAGTCATACACTTTAGTTTTATCATAAAACAAAGAAATTTATTTTAAAATAAAAAGGACTTATAAGTATTGTACTTTGGTAAGTCAATGAAGAAATTGCTGACTTAAAACTCTTGAAATTATTGTTCCAAGTTATTTAAGTTTCGTGCTAATTCATTTATTATTCTCGCTTAGAGGTTGAGTGTAGCAAAATTCAGAGAGGAAACGCAGAGAGCATTCTTGCCGCTTTATTGCTAAAGTAAGAGTTTATAGTAAGTTTAATTTATATTTTAGAAATAACTTTAAGGTTTTAATAAATATATACTTTTAGTAACATTATATCCTATTTTTGTATACATACCGTATTAGATATTTAACATCAATATAACCGCTCGGTCGTTTGCTATCTTAAAACTTACCTACCAATAAAATAATTGAGGACTGGTGTTTTTAATGCAGCACGCATTTTCATATAACAACGAAAAAAAAAATTATTTTGCTTTATATTTTCAAACAGTCGGTGACGCGACCTTAATAAGTTTTACCCATACCGAAAATCGCTCAAGCCTGCTAAAGATGTTTTCATTTCAATTAAATGGTACGGCGTATTTAGGGTTCATTATTAAAATATCATAAATTTAATAGAAGATCATATGATCGACAAAATTGGGACGTAGATGTAAATAGTAAGAAATATGCATATTTTGTTTATCTACGTTTAAAAAATATCGACTTGGCAAGTTGGGCGGATAAATCTTCTGATAAAAGTCTTTGCCGTCGGAAGATTAATTGACTGAGTTTTAAACGTGACTGAAAAAGAAATTCTTCGTTTAATCTCTTATAAGTTTTCAAACCTTTTTAAAAATATTAAGCTTGTATCCATGAAATTACATATAATTTTAGTCACGTTTGCCTGAAAAGTGATGTCACAAATATATTATAATCGTCCGAACTAGTTGTTAACTATAATTAAATGTATGTGGTTTGTATACGTTAGACATTTTGCACACACGAGTACTTTAATATTATTGAATATATATAAGTAATTTATATTCAAATAATCTTTAGGTGTACTTTATTTACACGTCCGCTTATGTTGTGGTTGTCATTAAAATGTCAAAATTTCACACTACCGACTTATTTAATGTTTACAATAAGCATTCCAATTTAATTTTTAAAATAATAATAATTGTAATTTTTTTTTATGGAAATAGGTGGCAAACGGGCAAGGGGTTCACCTGATGTTAAGTGGCCTCCACCCATACAAATCCGCAATAAGCAAATCCGTCGCAAATGCGTTGCCTACCTTTAATGCACAGAGGAGGGGTAGACAGGAAAAAAATGTTTCCTTGTGCTATAGATCCCCTCCCCATCCAATCCTCTTCCCCTTAACAACCTTTTGCTTATTAGAAAAGGATGAGAAAGGGAAGGTGACTAAAAGTGGGCGGAGGATTGTCAGATGAAACTGTCTTTATGAGGTCGTGGGATTGCACCGGTTGAGCCGGCCCATTCGTCCAAAGAATGTTGTTCTCGCGAGCTCTACCACTGTTAGAATATTTGTGAGTTTATGATAAAACAAAATAAAATTATTATAAACCTAATTATAAATTTGTAAAAAATAGGTAATAACTTATGTACGCCGTATTTTTTTAAAAGTTAATAAATGATTTTAATAATTTGTAACTTTAGAATATTGTAAGATTACAATATACTTAGCACAAGTCATTCTATAGGTAAAGGGTCTTGTAATGAAGACTTTTAAAGTTCCTAGTGTTCTTAATTAAGGTTATTTTTCTTATAGTAATTTATCATCAAGTGTCTCCCTTAGCATAACAACTTTTATCTACTTTGCCTCAGTATTTTTGCTGTTGCAGTCTACGGGAAGTCAGTTAAAGAATTTTTAAAATGAATTTCTTTGCATTTTAATTAAAGCCGATGTAAGATAATTAATTAAGTATACTAAAGTTATATTCTGTAGCTAATTTTAAAGCAAAGCTTATGGAATACTTAATTTATGAAGACCAACCGTTGCCTGCGGTTTTTCTTCGCTTGGTATATAATATTTATAACACTGAATGTAATTGGGAATATATCTTGCAGTTCTTTGTTTTCGGATATAACTGTGTAATGCTTGCAGCTTTATTAAATATTTGTCTTCCCGATGTTTCCAGTACTTTACAGCGCTCATGGTTACGGAGGCCAATGAGGTGTCTTACGTCCTAATGTCAAAGTTGCTGGCGAAATATCCACTTATTTTCAATTATTTTTTCAGCACCGATCTATGCAGAATGAACACATCTAACGTATCTTGAGATCTTGCAATTGTATGCTTGGTTTGTAATTTAATTGTATTAATCACGGGATCCCAAGACGGTGGTAGCTATACTATGGGTAGTAGGTAATCTTCCCTATTGAAATTAGGGATTATTTTTAAATTTATTTCAATAACCTCGTATCGTCCTGGGTAGGAAGCGGTGTTCTTTTGGTGGTGGTTTTGGTGATTTGTAAAATTAACTTTATTCCAACGTGTGGTATTCGCGTAAATATAGGCTAGGTCCGGGTTGTAGGGTGGGATGATTGATTCCTTCAAATCCACAATCCCGCACAGCAAGCCTTGGCAACGCGAACTAAAATTATATTATAAGCTTCATATATAATGGAAAAACAGGACACCTGCGGTCAATTTTTCGCATCTTTTTTCTTTTATTGCCTCTTTTAAATTTGATCGAGATGTCGGCACTTAATATGGATTGAACCACTTATACTTTCTTTCAACTTTGCCTTAAAACCCTTATTAAAATCTTTGTATAGACGAGTGGTAATCCATTCAAGTAATTTCTACATTAAGTAACATTTACATTTCATTAAAAAAATGCACAAATATCTGTATAAAGGAGTTGTTGCGGTGGATGCACCACGCATAATTTATTTATGTTCTGAACATTTAAGAGGACTTTAAATGCGTGTAATATCATTTGGTATTCAAAACAGCCGACATTATGAATTCTAATCCAGGCAAACGGAAGTTTTCCAAAGTTTGGAATTAAGCAGAGTTTAATTTTAAAAGTATTAAAATAAATTGCTTGTGAAATCATAAACGATTCATTATTATGCTTTCTATTGTACATTTTACTTTAAGCACAGAACTTTTTACCTCCTTAAATTTCCATGTTAATTTTATATGTATGTTGTATTTGTATAAGTTTTAGGATTCAAATTTAGACTTTTACAAACCAATTTCCGCTCAAATCAAGATCGGACTTTTGCACACCAAATTCAGCATTATAAATATAACTTCGAATGTTTATTGTCTGTTCAGTTTGGCCTTGATTACTTAAATTAACCATACTTGATTTATTTTGTCGTAATCATTATTTTTATTGTATTTCGATTAAATGACGAAAGGTGATGATTAAGTGCAAAGTAGATAATCTGTAGATTTGCAACATAGGACAGTTTGCCAAATTTAAAATGATCACAAAAATTTGACCGCTCGAACATTTTCATCTCTTCAGTGAAACTTTATTTATTCACTTATATGTACTTTTTATTACAAACTTGTGATTAATGAAACTTTTGCTTGCGCACTTTGAAATTTAAATTGCAATTGTACATTGGATAATGGCAAATTGGAAATTGAACTGGTAAATCCTAATTAAAGTCTGTACGAGATGAATAAGGAAGCCGAGCGATAAAAGCAGTACAAATAGTTCAATAGCTAGTGACCAGCCTCGGGGTCGCGCAGGTGTTTCCACTGGCTTAAAATCGTGTCGCGGTACAAGCTTTCTCTCTAAAAAAACTGAGATAACAATGCTTTAAATATTCTTAGCAGTGTTTACGAACCCACGGTTATAATGGCAAACAAACTTTACAATGACTTATCCTCGATAAATAAGTGAAAATCTTTGCATTCTTTTTTTAAAATAATGAATATTTGAGTGTATTTAAAATGATTACACTTATTAGTTTAAAGAAACTGCGATAATCTCTCGAAAATTCACTCACACAAAAAGCACGATAATGTCACAAAAACTTCATCTAATCTATTCTTAAATCAGTTTCCAGCGCTTTCGGAGATGGCTAGAATGTAGATTTATTAGTTCCTTCCTTATGTAACACCTAATTTTTTAAGGAAATTTGCGTTGTTACCTTCCTTCCGTCTCTTCCTCAGGGTCATTGCGAGACGGGCCGCGACTGCGAACTAATCCCAGTCCCACTCACCCTGAGAAAGGGCCCCCAACAGGCTCGATACTAGTTTGCATATAAACCGGACTACAAGTAAGTTAAGCCGTTATTTCATTAATTTCATAAAAACCGTATCTAAATACAAATATTTATCCAAGTCATTAGATGCGCTTTTAAGATAGATGAAATATAATATATTGCTCGCATTACATTATAAAATAATATTAGGTAATAAATAGTACAATAGCAAGTTAATAGTATTTCACTAGCGTCATAAAGCTCAGCCATGTAATTGATTTAAAAAGACTATAATGGAACACAAGATCTCGCAATTAGAGAACAAAGCAATAAAGCTTTAATAGCACTGTCGCGTTCAGCGCATTCCCGCTGCGCTCAATACACTATGTTGGTAATTTAAGAAAGCAGCTTGTGACAACAAAATACGTCGACTTTAATACTTACTTACCTATCACTTAAGTTTATACTATAATAATGCGGAGTATATTTAAAACAGAAAATATTCATTCCATTGAAATATATTTAAGTCCGTGATGTCGTATGATGGTTGTTCATCGATGACAAACGATGTTAACAAAGTAACGCGAGCAGTCCTCACATTAAAATTGTTTATCTTAATTTTTACAAAAAGGCCTATACATAGTTTGACTATTAGCGAAAAACTTTGTCATTTGATTCATTGAATAACTCGGGAGTTGGATGTTTATGGTTAGGAGAATGTTACTTAAGGAAATATATTAGAACGTTGTAAAATATGAATACAGAAATGCAGTATACAAAACAGTAAATATGAATACAGAAATACAGAATACAAAATGTATGATTATTGAAAGATAGTATAATTCATAAAGAGACAGGCCAGTTTCATGATTTAGAGTACGGACTGCACCCATGGACTCAACATGGCTATTCGTCTGTTGCCGTAAACCATGTCGAATTTAGGCTTAGTTGGAATGATTAAAAGAAATATCAGTATTTTTTCCGATAATCTACTAAAATTTCACATATTATATGCCTTACTTTTTAACGGTTGGTATCAGGTAAAAATCTATGGCCAAAACCTATTACAGTTACCCACGTAAATGGAAAAAGTGCAGTGTGAAAAAACACTTCACAAAAAACCACTCCACCAAACACGTAGCGCATATCTGCGATGCAACCCGAATGTCGTCACTCTTCGTAATGAAGAGACCGCTCCTAGTTTCCGCTACGGCCAGCGCTTCGGGTAGTCAGAGTGAATGACAGCTCGAACGTATTAATAGTCAATTCAAGCTCCGCCGGCCAGTCGTGCCGTATTTATAATCTTAAATATCTATTCCGAATTTACCATTGAGTTCAGTAACAACATGCAGCCATATACATTCACGTTAACCTGTATTCGCAACACTGAAGTGCTGAACTATATACTGTAATACAATGAACACCTGGCACGTTTTCCGGGAGCACGCCTTTTTTATAAAAATGAAAAATATAAATATTTACCAGATAGCGTGTGGTTTCTCATTAAAGGCGTACATTCTAGAAATAATTACATTTTTGACTCAATGCTACATTGAACTAATGATGAGACATGAAAGAGGCATGATTGAGAAAGTACTGTGACCACTAAAATATCGGTATAAAGTAACTTGTTTATCATCCAAATTAATGTAAGAAGTGAGGGCCATCCTACATAAATGTTGGCAAAGAATTTGCCGCGATTTTGTATGATCTTTTGCATCAGATTATTATGTCAACCGAAACTTTCTTACGAACAGTCTAACATCGTATTTGTTTTTTTTTTATCGAACTGATAAACACATTTTGCATCTACACATCTATTCCCATTTACATCTAATTTCCCGCTTTTGGTCTTAATCGTGACTATAATTATATTATTCATCATCATCTCCTTGCCCTGTTCCTATTTTCTGTGGGGTCGGCACAACATGTCTTCACATATTTCTCTCATAATCATGATATCTATCACGTAATACTAGCCCTGCCCTTACTGACATATCCCTCAATATAAATAATATACATACATCATCTCCTTGCCCTTTTCCCACTCTTGTGAGGTCGGCACAGCATGATTGTAGTCCATACTGTATAGGTTTTGGCTATAGTTTTTACGGCCGACCGCCTGCCTGACGCCAACCCTCCTTGGGAATAAATAATAATAAATAATATACATACATATATACAAAATAAAAAAAAATATACTAAATATATACTATCCATAAACTATAATTATATTATTGTTTAAATATTAATTTATTGTCATAATAACAATTAATGTAAGCAGGTTTAAACAAACAGTAAGTCTAATGGCGGTCGAGAGTAGCTAATTGATTTACTTTGTCCCGCCCCCCAATTAAAACTGTACCATTAATCGACGTGCCCTGCGTCTAGAGGTAATAGTAGTTCAAAAATTCAACCTCAATCAGTTTACAGAGTAATACAATGTTTGATTTCATTTAAAGTTTCAGTGTAATAAATATTTGACTTTTTAATTTTAGTTTTTGGTCATTACCAAGCAGTGAATAAAAAGTATTATCCACTTAAAATTGTATATTTTGAAATATCCCACAACATTACAGAAGCAAAGGTAACAAGAATTGCAATAATACTTTAAAAGCAGTCGCGAGCTCGTGGCTTTAAAGTAAAATATGACCTTAGTTAAATAGTACTTCGCGGATATAAAATGATACCCTTAATGTTACGCTTTTCGTAGTCAGCTGCAGTACAATATAAATTATAACTACTTTTGTTAGTTTTTTACTCCAGCTAATATTTGTTCATAACCTAGGTACTGTACATTTGTAAATTGTTGGATCTCATTGGTTAAGACTGTAAAATAAGGCAAATGCTATTACCATACTTCAATATGAGTTCAGTAAAAATTCAATGACCTGCGAAGACGATGTAGCTTGCTACTTATTCACAAAGTGAATATTTTGCACTGACTATGAATAAGATAATACCCTCGGTGCTACAGCCAACAAAACTCTGCTACATGAAACACAGTTAAAAAAGTTTATGTAACCACTTATTTTGCCACGGTTTTGACACACCTCTGAGGCTTCTTTTTTTATGAAAGTAGATCGCAAACGAGCAAGCGGTCACCTGATATTAAGTGACCGGTACCCATGGGCATCAGCAACAAGGTAATGAGTTGCAGATGTGTTGCCTACCTTTATGGACAGAGGAGGGGAAAAACAGGAAAAAGGATGTTTTCTTTTCCAATCCATACCGTCGCCCGACAAACACTCTACCCTATCTTTTCCTTTCCTTATTAGAAAAGGATGGGAAGGGAAACAAGACTAGATTCCCACTTTCGCCTCCTCACTTATGAGGCAAAGTGCAGTATAATTATACTTCACACCTGCCTTCTGTGAGGTCATGGTTTTTCACCGGTCGAACCGGCACATTCGTGCGACAGATGTTATTGTTGCGGGCTCTACCACTGTGTCTTCTGCATACATGCATCAACGCATACATTTTCGTCGGTGAAGGGTACCCTTAATATCCACCACCACTCTATTACCAAGCTGGCAAGCTGGCAAGAACTACTAGGATATCATCTACCAAGACTGCCAATTATGTTTGCAACATTGCCTTGTCACTCTATCTTTATTTATCCTTTCATCATACTTTAAAAATAGAAGCATGCATACTTTTCCAATTTTAGTCACAAAATTCCTTTTCAACTGCACTGTTTTGTAACAATGCCATTTCTAATCCTGTCATTCATCATCCATTGTAAAATTACATTTGATTGCAACAATTCACAAAGTGTGGCAGCACTGTGGCATGTCATCGAAACAAAAAATAACATAAACTTCGGTTGACGAGCTATCGATGATTTCGACGGACCTCGCGCTAACTATGGTAAAAAACTAACACGCTAACGACAGTTCAACTAGTGATATAACTTTTCTGTGTGTTGGGGTTATGTGAAATGTAAATTTATACAGAAACTTTCGACTCACTGCTTATTAATTTTAAGCTGTGATGGAAATATTACTTTTATGACATCTAACAAAACTAAGTTATCATTATAAAGACACATACTAAAGATAGGTGATGATAGGCTATTAAGAGTACCTGTAAACGGTAGATGTGCCAAGCTCGTGCCTAAAGGATTCTACTCGGAGGCTCGGTAACAGGCGGGCCGCAAAAAGTCAAAATAAGGACCCCCAAATAATGTTTAAGTATACCTAAGTATTGATTTAATTAATGTTTTCATATAACTTGCCCTATTTTCATACGGTTGATTTTTTTTTCTGGACCTCGATAAAAAATTTACCTCACCTAAACCGAATTGCCGACTCCTGCCTCTGTCTCTGTCTATTCTCCTTCCGGTTCATGATCGAGAGAGCTTATTTATTATATATTTATAAATATTTGAGAGCTGTTAATATTCACATACAAATATAATAAATACATTTTAAAATACTTTATTTATCTTAAAGCCCGTATTTAATTTTGTATTTTCAAGTATTCTTCAGGAAATTGAAAACAATTGAGTGTTTATTTCACAACATAAAGGCATCGGAATAAACATGAAAATTGAGTTGCGAGGCATAAACTGGGCTCAGTGCTTAAAACATAACTGATTTCCGAGAAGAGAATGCCATTCCAAATGCTGAATAAAACAGACGCCATTGAAAACTTTTAAAGCACTTAAAGCTCAGATAAATAGCGAACCAAGTAGTGCTTCGTATAATAGCTTGAAAACGAACAAAAAGCTTTAACTCAAATATTTTGGTTGATGTTTTAATCATCGCTTAATTCTACGTATAGTAGAATAAGTCGTGTCGGCCGAGTACTTTAGTACATATCAACGACGTGTACGACACTGCACGTTTTATAAAATAAAATGTTCGCGGGTTGTAACGGGCACGGTAGAAATAACTTTGATTTTATCCTAACCAATAAAATATTATAAATGAGAATGCAAAACACCCAATGTTTGTTTGTTACGCCTAAAAAATACAAAAAAGGTGTGCCGTACGTTGACAGGAGTACAAAAAAAGCATAGCTTTAATCTCGAATTAGGAATGGTTATGTTTTCCTATCCCAAGGAACAGTCCTTGGGATAGAAAAACAAAGCCTTAATTTGCAATATCGGTGGCATAGTAATGTTACAATTAATTCAAGTTACAAAAAATGGATGCGACAGCTTAGGTAACAACTATTATTTGTACACAAAAAGTACAAAGAAAATGGTGTCGCATTTATTGATGGAATATATCCCATGAACAAGGATTAAAGAAGTTTATCCTTTCCACTGCATCGTCTATTTATTACTCAAAGTGGGTGAATAAATATTGCGTGCGTGTTTGTGATATTCCATTCATTTTCCAACACAGTTGCATAATACAGTAACTTAAATAATGTAGATAACTTAATTTTAACTTGCGCATTTTATTATTTTCTAATTAGGAAAGTACATCATCATCATCTCCCTGCCCTTTTCCCGATTTATGTAAGGTCGGTTTTTTTTACGGGCGGCTTTTTGCCGCCCTCTCGTTCCCCTTAACATTTAAATAGTCAAGGACCTTTTGTGCGGGGTAATAATTTTTTCACGTTCTTTATTTCCTATGGTACTAATTATTAAGTTTCAAATTTATATTACAATTTAAAAAAATTCTATACAATTAAAATAATGTCTCATACTAATTTACAATAAATAATTTTAAATTAAAAGGTTAAAAATAATTTAAATTTACAATTAACTATACAGTTAAAATACCAATTAAAATAATAAAAAACAGTTAAAATCATAAATACCCTTACATTATTATCACAGTTGCACTTATTTGGTCTTATTTCTATTTATTACAGTTTTTGTCACTTTTTACAATATCTTAGGAATATATTTATACTTTCTTTGTTTCTCATTATTTCAGCTATTTTTTCTACTACTATTCTCTTCCCTATCTCTATCTCGCAGTCTAGCCTCTCCGCCTCATGGACGGGGCATTCGGTGATCAGGTGCAGCACAGATTCCTGAATTTGGGGTCACAAATACATGAAGGGTTCTCCTTACACCTGAACCTACTCAGGTATTCGGAGAACCCTCCATGGCCCGTTAAAATTTGGACAAAAACTGGGTCCATTTCGATCTTTCGCAGGATGGGTTAAGGGCCGATTGCATCCGGGAAGAAGACCTTTGTCGTTGAGGCCGTTTCTCCTTCCTTATACCTCCTGTTCCATTCGTCAAGCGAATCCAGACGGATTTGCCGCTTGACGAATGAAACAGGACACCTTTCATAGTTAGGTTTGGTCTTCATTCCGATTGCGGCCAACTTGGCCAATCTTCGTATGATCCGCTCTTTCGTTCCCTTCCATCCCCGCATGCGCTTTCACCCAAAATAGCCTTACTTCCTTCCCTTGTTCTCTTGCTTCTTTCATTCCTCTTCTTATATTTTCCGCTAGGGGATGGAGGGAAGTGCCATTCGTGACGGTTTCGAGAGCCGATCTCGAATCGGAATAAATCCCAAATCTCCTCTCATTCTTCTTCACAACATACTTCACGGCCTCTTGCAGGGCCAATAGTTCCGCCTGGTATACGGTGCAAAAGTATCAATAGTAAACAGATAACGCCGCGCCGACTTTACCTTCAATTTTGCTACCGTCGGTGTAAATATTTACATCGACGGCAGCTCGCTGGGCCAGTTCGTCACCGTCGGCCAGACAGTCGAACTGCAGCCCCTCCAGGTGCGCGGGGTGTATTGTCCGAGCGTACGGGACCGGTCTCTCCAGCTCCAAATCTCCTAGCACCCGCTGGATGTGGCCCTTCTTTATCTCATAAAGAAGGGCCGCCTCTTGGACCCTAAGGTCCAGAGGAAGCAACCCAGCGAGTGCTAGGGCCGCATTCAGAGACACGGTCCTGTACGCTCTGACAATCTTCTGTGCAAAGCCTCGCTGCACCCGGTCTAACAACTTTATGGTCCCCTTCCGTTTTGCAACCGGTGCCCACACGCTGGCAGCGTAAAGGATGATGGGCTCGACCACTGCTACGTATATGGTTCTGACGATCTCCGGGTTTAACCCCCACGATACTTTGGCTGCTCTTGACAGTTGACGATAGACTCCCTGCGCTTTGCTGCAAACATTAGCGATATGCGCGTTAAAGGTGAGTCTATCGTCAACTGTCACACCCAGGATTTTTATTTCTTTTACAAGCTCAATGGGCTTCCCGCCCATGTTCAAACGTGGGGAGTAGTATTTGGTCCTTTTCGTGAGGAATGTGAGGTCGGTCGGGTCGGGAGGTTAAAAAACAGCTCGTCACACAAAAGTTGAAGCAGCGATCTATGATCTCGATTTTACAGGGTCTAAAGCAGGTCGCTCTTAGTACATAGAATTCAATATAAACTACTATACATAAAACACTTTTCTATCGAAGTAATAGGATTTTGTTACCGCACGGGGATAAGTCTTGTAATTGATTCAAACAGGACACAAGATCTTGCAATTAGAGAGCAAAGCAGTAAAGCTTTAATAGCACCGTCGGGTCCGGTGCATTCCCGCTGCGCCCGATACTCTATGCTGGTAATTTACGAAAGCGACTTAAAACACACACGCGTGTAGATACACGTCGGGATGTGGATAAAATCAAAAAGCATTTTGTCTTCAACAAAAAAGAAATTAAGTTTGTAACGCCGGAAACGTATAATAAGTGATTTAGATGGCACCATCAAGAGTTTTCTGTATAAAAGATGGCGCCACTAGTGTTTTAGACGGTGCTATAGAAGTTCTATGTGAAGTAGGATAAGTCCTCAGATAAGTTTTGTCTCTGCGCACTAGTCCGGTTGCGGGCACGTTCCGTTAAACAAATTCACCGAATTCAGCTGATCCAAAACAGGTTCTTGCGCAGGGCAACAGGGTCACCATAAAACAACTTCGCAACCACACCGTCCTCGCTGGCGAGAACGGCCATTACATTCCGCCACACACCAGAGTTTTCTCCCCTACTCATGATAAAAGCGTTGCGGGAGTTTCTCACGCCACTTCTTCTCCCAGGGCTAATGCTTTCCGAAGTGTTAGTAGTATTTAATTATACTTGTAATCAGATAGTGGCTACCGATCAAGCCGAGGCTCGGGCCTCTCGGGCACCCTCGAATCGGAATGTTAAACGCGTAATGAGCGACAGCCATAGCCGAAGTACCCTCTCGGGGGCCCTTGAGCCAAGTCACGCGTCCGCCGAAGCGATCTATTAGCTCGGCGGCCTCCCGATCCGGTAATAATAATAAAGTAACGGCCCGAGCTAAGGCTTACTCTGCGGAGGGAGCCCTCGAGCTACGTTATTCTTAAAGAGGCGTAGGCTACAGGCCTTC
The DNA here is from genome assembly GCA_000931545.1 of Papilio glaucus. Taxonomy (NCBI): domain Eukaryota; kingdom Metazoa; phylum Arthropoda; class Insecta; order Lepidoptera; family Papilionidae; genus Papilio; species Papilio glaucus. The sequence goes on from JWHW01022544.1 coordinate 202,108, forward strand.
TGCGTCCTACCGTCTCGAGCCCGTCGTAGCTGTTAAATCTTCCTTCACTCTTCTAGGCGATCAGTGACACTTCAGCCCCAAAAAAAATGTCTCTGAGCACTTTGCCGTTACTAGTATCGGGATAGTTATTATCACATTTGTGGGACTGTTCCTCGACATCAAGGAAATACTCATAGTTGACGAACTACTTGCTTCCACCTTTGTGGATCGGGTCAGTTGTACGTTTCTTGTTTGTTGTAACGGTTAGTAGTTACTAACTAGTACTCTGTTCTGTGTACGAATTAATCTTTAACGTTTTCAAAATCTATGTCTCAATTCACACGCCTCGCCCCAAACTGGGTGTCGTTACAGTTTCTTTTAGCGAAAAGCTGTGACGACCGTCCCGATTTGTCTTGTTAGCTAGACAAACTAATGAAATCATAAATAACTTAAATGTTATGTTATACTGATTTAAATTCTAAGCGTATTTCGAAAGGAAGTTAACAAAACTCTGACAAAATTAAAATATGTCTCTTATTACCTATTATTGAAAATTTTCGTTAGTTATTCCAAGATCCATTAGACTAATTGTATTATCTTTTATCTAACCCATTAGTTCAGTTAAAACAAAGTACGATTTATTCTTACACTATGCGTACGCAAAAAAAAATTTTTTTCGGTGTGACTAAATAGGAAATATTTTTCAGAGACACGCGCTTTAATTAAAACGAAAAAAGTGTCTACAGGAAACCCAGTGGTCGTCACAACTGTGCACTAAAACTAAATACTACGTCTGTATTTCTAAAAAAACATTTTTTTCTATTAAAGTTAAAGCAATTATTTATAACAATTTTGGGTACACATATATACTAAAGGCTCCCTTGAAGCGCCTATCAGTGGCATTTTATGATAACCCACGAAAAGCAGTAATCATGATTGGACTAATGATAGACAGCAATAATAATAATCAGAAACTATGATTAGCGTCTTTAGTTTTCGTGGCAGATTGTTAGTCAAATCGCTTAGGTTTAGACATAAATGTTGAGCCGGTCACTCTTGTTCCATAAAATTTGTATTAAAATGTAGTAACTGAACGCTGGATAAAGCAATTAGTAAACAAGCCAATAAGGCCTAATAGCGCCGGCGAGCGCGCCACAATTCAATTGCGCCCGCCTTGTGTTATTCAATAAAGCAAGTTTTGCGAAACAAAAACTTTATTTAAAAATGCAATATATTCGTTCAACTTTATAACTAGCTTTTCACTGCCATCGTGCATCAATAGATAATAATATTATTTCATTATGATAGATGTCGTTAGTGGTTGTATAAATAATGCAATTCCGTAATCATTCTAGTTTGCATATTTAGTTGTTTAGTTTTAGTTCTAAGAAATGTCTCTTTAAAATTTCAATACGATACTACACTTAATATTAATTTAAAAACTACAAAAAACGACGATAAAATAAAAATCCAATTTTGAACAAAATTTTCACAATATCATAGAAAACTACCTGTTACGTATTGGGAGTATTTAAACGACCGCTTGCTTAGTACAGACTGCTTTTATTACGTCACTGTCATTTGTTGGCGGGCGCAGCCGCCTGT
>JWHW01022544.1:204322-220211 GCA_000931545.1 Papilio glaucus
TTTCACAATATCATAGAAAACTACCTGTAAGTAGTTATTTTTTTATTACTTCAACATCCTCAAATTGTGAGTCTCTGTATACAACTATGATTATAGAAAAGTACACGTGAGTGTAATTGACAAAAGCCCGCAGCGCCGCTGTACAGGACGTAGCAATTACTGAATGAAAAGCCAATTATACGAAAAGCCACCTCATAAGGATGCACTAGAAACATGCACCTGTATTGTACATTTTGCATAAGACAATATTACACGACTAAATAAGAACTACTTCTATTAGAACGAGAAGAAAAAAGACCAGAAAACAGTAATGCTCCTCCGTTTTCTGGTCTTTTTGGGTAGTGGTAAAATAATTGATTACGATCATACCGTACGGACTCCACATAACGTGGGAAAAAGGCAGGAAGATGATGATGAGAAGAAGGTGTGTCAGGATCGCAGAAAATGGAAATCCGTAATCTCTGCCGGCCCCTCCGGGTTACGAGCATAAGTCCATAACCTAACTTAACAAATACATAGTGCTGTGTTAGGAATCCTCCAAAAATATAAGACAGTTGTTGCAACACTGGCCCCGGGGTTGCGTGGCCAGTGCGCGCCGCGCGTTAGAATTCGCCCTTTTTCATTTTTTACTTTTTATTTATTGTCATTGTTCAGTTTCTTCTTGACACTTTAAAATATATATCTTCCTTGAAAGTACAGTAGTTTCTTATATCTTTTACTTAATAAAAATTATTCAGGTCATATTAAAAAGCTATCGAAGTATTCATCGCATAACTACAGTACATTATAAAGTCATTTTTCTTGATTTCAACTAACTAGAATTGAAGAAAATTATACATATATTACGATACAAGTAAAGCTATGGGCAGCGTCACTAAGGAACAACATTCAGAAAAAACGCTTGAAATAAAGGTCTACGTCAGGTGGTACTACCAACCTCATCAGCGTGGCTGCGCAGCATCACTAATTATGTTGATCTGATCGCTACCAAACCCACAAAAAAATTCACCGAAATCGGTACAGCCATTTCTGAATTATACACACACATCTCCTTTTATATATTATACATAGATTGATAATTAATAACAAAACAATTCAACAAAATACTAGCAATTATGTTAGCAAAACAAAGACTCGGGGATTCCTCCGTTCCTTATAATGTTATGACGCCGGCCACGAGGAGGTAATTGATTTACTTTGCACCGGATACCTCAATTAAAACTATAACCATTAATCGAACGGCCCGTCGAGCCGGCCGATAAAAGTAATAGCAAACTCGGCTTTTTTACCTAAATAAACACTTCCCAACTTTCTGTTTAATACATAAAAAAGCGCTTATACTTGTTTACTTTAAATATGCTACCTAATTATTGATGTAAATACTCGTATACTATCAAATAAAGTAACTAGTTTTTTTTACTAACTGACTAGTTTTTAACTAGTAAGGCAAGGACAAAAAATTGAACTGGTTACTTCACACACTTGACAAAATGTTAAAATACTATACACTTCTGATCGTTGGCATTTTGTAAAGGGCGCTCGGTAATAGATACGTGCTATTACCGAGTCTACTTCATAAACAAATTGATATGCTGACGACCTGTGTGTTATATCACATTGCCTGTTATTATTTCATACATCACATCTAATAAAAATAACTACATTTACCTACAATAGTTTACACTAATATGAATTAATAATTACAACCTACATATTATTAAAAAGTCTCAAAATCCAATTTTAAATGTTAATATTTTAGCTTACTTTAAAAATGTTGCTGAGGATGAAGTTTATTAAGAAATTAAATCAATCGCAGACAGTAATCCGTTAGTTTAGAAGAGTGTGTATGTATTTGTGTTTGTTTAAATTGAACTAGTTTGCGAGTTGCTTGCATTTCATTATGGCGCGCGAGTGTGGCGGACTATGCAGTACGTACTGACCCATTTGTTATCTGTCACACAGTTTGTGCAACTTTACTAGTTTTCCTTCGAGCTATAGACTATTGAGATAACGCTAATGTTTGTAACGGATATAACTAACATATAACTTTTCATGTCTTTTTAAAACGATGGATTAGGTGCTAACTTATAATTATATTTATTTCTTATGTTACATTAGTAATTCTTAATAACGCTAATGCATCTATCTTATCTCACTTATCTTCTATGAACACGTTTCAGTATATCCGTGTTGAATGTTATCAATCGTAGCAACATAGACTAGTATTTTGTGAGTAATGTACGATTACCCACTTTTTTTTAATGTATTTCTTTATATAATTGTTAAACAAACGCCCTGTAAATTTTTGTGTATTCAATAGTTTTAAGTTTCGTAAAGTAAGCGAATATTTGTATTCTTATTAAGGAAATAAAGATTTAAACTTCAGAGCTAAAGAAATAGTTGGTCTGTTGCCAAATATTAGTGGATAGACGTACCTACGTCTATCTAATAATCTTATCGATAAACATATTTCTTGACAAACATTTTTTGCTGATCAGTAATTAATTTAATGATTTGTATAAAGGTCTTACAAAAAATAAATAAGGCTATCCTTATTCCTATCTAAAATTATTAAATTATTAGAATGTAGGCAACAGCGTCTGTTTTCATATAAAGAAATAAGCGATTTACATTTTTTATAAATTTATAAGTAACTTTTATGCAAAAGCAAAACTAACAAGAACTGCCATAGTACATATTTTAAAGGCGGCCGCAAGTACTGGGTGCAATCGAAATAAAATATGTGCAAAGTTGAACAATACTTCGCTTTTCTTTGTTTCATACCATTCTGTTATTGTTTACCAGTTCCGTTCCGTACTTTTAAATTATTATATTCTTAAAATAAAATGCATGTTGCCTACATGCATTTAAATAAAAATAAAATAAATTTACAGCACGCATTCATAATTATTATCAGCACCTTATTTTTTAACCGCATGTATTTGTATCAACATTCTGTTTTTCTGCATCTTTCATTTTGAAGTTGTTTACTTTTTTACAAAATCTTCGGTTCGAAGAATGGCTTAGTTAATTTTTTTATAACAATAGGTTTATAATATGCAGGAAATGTTTACGCTTTTATACACAATAAACCTTACCAATGAAGAGAATGGACGTACGTTAAACCCATCAAAAGCCAGCTCGAGGACCTTCTGTATTTATTACCTTAAATTTGACTAAACTTGACTCCAAAGTTTCGATTAGAGTTGAACTCTATTCGAGAATACTTTGAACGTAACACAAAGCTGGGTCCGAGTGAATCTCGCTAAATACTTGTCAGAGCAGGAGAGTAGAGCCACTAAATTGAATTTCCGCGCGAAGACCGACACGCTTCGAGACAGTCGCTATAAATGGAGGCTTTCAAACTTTCTCCATTCAAAACTCATTCAACTTAAACTGGTTCTTTAATATATATTTAATTTATATCATACTTATGTCTAAGTTAATTAATAAATAAAATATGACCAATGTGCAAAATGAAATCAACTGTTGGCGTAGTTTCGGCTCCAGGAAGGGATTTATTATATGATTTTAGAAATAGCAGAGAGTGCGGGATAAACATAATAAAAGAAATACTATGCTAAAGTCTCTTATTATTTAAGTTTAGTGCTTAATTAAAGTACTTTGATATATTCAAAACAAAAAGTACTGTAAGAACGTCCTGAATCCTAAGTTATGAGGCCGGGACTTGCGGAACCAGAACTATTTAAATGTTCCTGAAATGCTTCCTGAACATTAATAACTTAATTCACCTACATTTAAAGCTATTATACAAACTGCATATCATAAATATTTAAATAGGATATGATGAACTACGTTGACAGATATCTACTGTAGAGCTACTCGTGTCTGTCGGAATCAATTGGACATAACCTTCAAATTCATTAATACTTAACATCTGTTGATCTTTGTTGTTAGTCAGAGGGCATAACATAGATAAATAATATCTGCTAATAACTGTCTATTTACTTTTGTGTCTCTAACAAATTCCGATTGAAAATTTCGACATACAATAAGTTTTACATATACTAGCTGTGCCCCGAGGTTTAACCCTCCGCGCCGTGTAACTTAAGAGAACTCCGTTTACCTATTGATATATGATTCACATTTTCCTGCGTTACAAGTACATATATCGATACTGATTTCCCCATAACCTGATCCTGATAATTGTACAGAGGAAAACTATATTATTAACTTATTGCTCGGCCCCTAAGGGTCGGGGAATGTTGTTAAATAACCTTCCTCTTTATACTGGAAGGTGGCAAACGAGCGGTTCACTACCCATATACGGTGATCGCTACGCATATGCATCTGTAACAAGCTAATTAGTTGCATGTGCATTGCCTACGTTTAAAGGACAGAGAGAGCGATACACCGAAAAAAGATATTTCCTTTTCCTATCCATCCCTCCTTACATCCTTTAATTATTTGAAAAGGATTGGCAGGGGAAAAGAACCAGAATTAGGCCTCCGGCACCTCACTCATCTCATATCATCAGAAACGCAGAATATTTCTATTACAAGCCTGTCTTCAACAAGGTCGCGTTGTATTTCAACGGTCGGCCGGCCCATTTGTGCAACAAATGTTGAAGGCTCTACTGCTATTCTTTAATAACCGGTATAATAAAAGTATTTTTTTTTAATTCGATACATAGTTACTGACATTAGCGCGTTCGAGCAACGAATCTCTTCAGATTTATTGAATTAAAGTTTAGATTAGATACTCAAGTAATAATCGAGCGGTATTGATAGGAATACAACATGTTATCTACTTATCAGCATTATTGGGCACTTTTATTTATAATTGACTTTTCATTTTTTTTTTGCAAATGAAATAAAGAAGCTGGGATTAAAACCCATAATTATTTCATCGAATGTCAGGTGCCCATCCAATAGGCTATTTCAGTTTTTATATTCGCTTGTTAATAATTCACAGTTTAACACTTGCGTCTGTGAAAATCATGATTGTCTCGTTTATCACAACCGCAGCATAATTTATTGGCAACCGCAGCGTGCAAAATTTGCAGCTTTATTTTACATCCTTATTATTTGATGCTTATTACGTTATAAAATTAATGTCGTTATAAATTTTATTCGAAGCACACAAAATTATTTGAATTTTGGAGCGGCTATGTCAGTTTCTAGAAAATTAACGATAAGTGGAGGCAAGATTATTATTCCTATTCCTATTATTATCCGTTATTATTCGAAAACGATATAATAAAAAAAACTCTTGGCTTTGTGGAGACGGGACTAAAAAACAACATAAAAGGCAGAAAGTTTGAAGTGAAACTTCTAAAACCCACTAGAATCGAAAGTAAAATTTCAAGGACGCGTCACTTTTATGTACATTTCGTTCCATGAAAGAGAAGAATATAATAACCTAGGGAAAACGAGGTAAAGAGCTAAACATTCTAAATTTTAAACAAATGAACGTTTTAAAAATTTAGTCGTAGGTTTGAGTTAGAAAGAAACAGGGATAGAAATCTTTATTCACATTTTACCAAAGAGGTAGTATCAATATAAAACCGGTATATAATTTTTGCATAAATTCAAAAGAATTCGAATCCTCGATCGTCACGTCGTAAGTCAGCCGTCTGCTGAGCTATCTCAACTTGACATATCACATACAATGTTAATAGTGTAACTTAGTAAGTATAACGAGACTCCATTGCTTGAATATTAACTGAAGGACTCGTATCAATTAAAATTTCAATCTGTATTCTAAACAAACATACGGCGCGAGCGTTCTACATAAAGAATGGAATTACGGAAACAACCTTGGCTTGTTCTTGCATTTGTCCTATTTTACAAAATTATGTATATAACATATCACATATTAGGCAGTTCTTCTGTTTATATACGTTATCATAATGTCTAATTATTTATTTCATAAAGATATCTGCAGCTCTATCTAATCTCTTACAATTGTACACCAAAATAAATAATCGAAACTACATTTTTAAACTTATCTTCCTCACAAGACGAAAATTATACAAATAATTTTAAATAGCTTTATAAGGAAAACTTAAACTTACGTAGTTGTTAGATTACCATGAAAAGTGGAAGTAACAGATACTCTACGGTAGGTATAAATCTATTCGATATCCTGATCATCATACTACGCACTATAATTTTAGCAAACTACTTAGCTGAAAGTCATTATCGAGTAATTTATTACACCAATTATTTAATTTATTAGAGACCGCAGCGTGTGAAATGTATAGTTTAATTCTGCGTAATCACATTATCGAGTATATGCTTAAATCATTTTAAATATTGTTAAGTTAGTAAAACAACTAATCGTTGAGCGGTAACAAATTTTGTTAGCTTAAAAGACATAGATTTTCTCCTTTAAATCCAAAACGGTTCATTGACAAACTCTAATTACCATCATCAGCAGAAAGATACCCATTATAGGATATGAGCTCTATATCCTGTTATGGATAAACAAGGAAAACAAGGAAAAACTCAAAGACTGGTCTCATTCAGTGGACTCCCGCAACTTTGACTAAATCATCAGTCCATCTTATGGCAAGTATGCTTGCCACGCAAACATACACTGTGTTGTCCATTTGCCGCTATCGTTATAAAACCTTTTGGGTCTATCGGCTATCCATTCCATTCCAGGTTTTTGCTCAGCTCTACGAGCACGTATCCAACACGCTCGTAGAGCTGAGCAAAAACCTGGAACAAAAAGATTTGCTAGATAATTATTAACTTGGCTATTTTTATTGGTTAAATTAATATTATTTAAAATTATATTTATGCTTCGATTCGACGATATAATTTCTCAAATATTTAGTATTTTTTTTTAATTTTAGAACAATTTAACTAGGAAATTCCATTCCTATACAAACTTTGCTGCAGTGCTGCATGTACGTGGCTAGGATAGTTTAAAAACTTCCTTAATTCCGATCCACGCATAGAGAAGCTTGAAATTAAAAGTTGCATTTTTATAGTAATTAAAATTACATTTTTTTCCCACACCGTAGCAGAGGAATTCAGTATATCTAGATGAGGCACCTCGTAGCATTTTGTCCTAAATATATGTATATAGGTATACTTTTTTGACTATTACCGCATAAAAACTTCTTGGGAGTTTTTAATCTTTTTTTTTCAACAAATACGTTGCAATAGCACATAATTCGATTTTTAATTGGACGTTAACTATAATATTAATTGTGTCTAAATCGTTATCAATTTAATATGATTTAAAATCTTTCTTTCGATATTGTAATGACGTAAAATTAAGCCATTCATTGCGTATGCTGAGGTCTCTAATAAATTAACCATGGGTGTGATAAACTGCTCAATTACAACTTTCAACGACGAATTTAATTATAATTACGAATCGAATGACATTTAAGATAACCAATTCAATTTAGATAGATCTTTCGTCAGATATGTATGAATTTGAACCCCTCCCTCCTCATTTATTTATAAAATATTTTTACATACCAGTAGAAGTCTTTAAGAAGAATTTAGCTAGGTGTCGTACTACTGCCAGTCTGAAGTCAATTTAAGTTTTTCATTAAAAAATGTCATGCACGTTGCACACACCAAAACATTCCAAAATTAGTAACTTATTAAAAAAAAATTGAGTAAATTATATTAATTTACATTAAAATCTTAATTTGAATAAGGAATGGTAAATAACTTAGAAGAGACTACTCGATCGGAAAATTCCTTGTGGTTAAGGAACTCGCATTTTGATATCCAATAGTACAACGAATATACTAGAAAGGTAAAAGGGACCGGGCCTGGAATTTCACTACCTGGAAATAATATTTTCTTACATTGATTGATAAGGTTTTAGTTTTGTTTTGTACTGATATTTATATATTTCTTGACTTAACCACATTTCCTGTCACAGTTGATTGGAAAAACTGACTTAGGGAACTTTTTTCTATACTTTACTCTACGTACAATGAACAAAGATTCAAATCGCTTCGTCTTGTCTTTACCTGAATCGTCAATTTAGTCAAAGATGATTTCATTGACTTTCGTATAAACTGAGCGCATATTCAACAGTTTAACAACAAAACATATTGGTATAACAGTTATTCTGAACTAACGCATCCCTTGTTACGTAAATCTAAAACATAACATTTACCGTTGTTATCTCAATAGGGCGAAGAAAAGAAAAACAAAGAATTTTTAAAGTAACATCTGATCCGTGCGCAATATTTAAAAGAAAAAAATACCAAACCACAGAACTTAACTTGAGCATTGTAAATACATAAGTTAATGAATGTATATAATTATTTATTTATTTGTTAAGGTTTGAATTGTATAGACTACTTTCATCCTATCATCAAGAAAAATATTTGAGTTAAAGCTTTTTGTTCGTTTACAAGCAGTTATTATAGCGAAGCACTACTTGGGTCGCAATCTATCTAGGCTTTAAGTGCTTTAAAAGTTTTCAATGGCGTCTGTTTTATTCAGCATTCCAAATGCCATTCTCCGAAATCAGTTATGTTTTTATGCATAATGCCGAGTTTACGGCGATCGTGTTTTTTTTTCAACAACGTAATCTACTTTTCCCAGCTTTGTTTTCCTTTTTTATGTTTCTGTTGCAAGTATTACGACGTATAACTACTCAGATATTAGTCTGTTACTGTACTGTCTGTACATGTTTCTTTATTGCAGCCATCTGGTATTTAGTGGGAAGATACATACATATATAACGCTTCCCGAAATCTATATGAAAACGAAATATGTTATTAGTTGTTTTGACAACTGACAACATGTTAAAATCGAAAATCATGATTTAAATCTAGACCACCTAAGGCACTACACTTGTTGTAGGCTAACTCTCTGTTATATTTTTAATTATTAGATCGCTCAGAAGATCCTTGACGATTGGAGAGTACACTCGTAAACATTTAGCTTTTAGGCTAGCTAGCTTTAGATTATAATTAATTAAAAATATTATTTTTTAAACTCAAAAAGTTACAAACATTTTATTGAAATAATCAAGTTGATGTTAAAACATGGGTCTTTTACTATACAATACTTCGAAAGAGAGTAAAGGAGCAAGTTTTAAAATTAATTAACAGCTGCGTGCTTTAGGTACAGCAAGTCGGACGGAACTATCGATCGGATAGTTATAATGTAATATCTCTTTTCCAATTTTAATTGGATACTGTATACTTACGTTATAATCGCTTGTTACAAGGGAGATCATAATTATAAGCTAGTGATCTGCCCCGGCTTCAACCGCATAGGCATTTCGGACTCTATAGGGAACAACGCCTTTTATATACGTAGATATGCACCTGTAAAAAACAAAAAAATATAACCCACGAGAACCATAATATTTTCCTGGATAAAAAGTAGCCTATCTGCTATTCCCGACTATAATCTATCTCTGTGCCAAATTTCGTCCAGATTCATTCTGCAATTTTCGCGTGAAATAGTAACAAACATACAAACTTTCAAATTTCTAATATTAAAAGTTTAGATATTTATTTAGAAGCTCAAAAATTTCGTTGAATAATCAACAACAAAAGCGTAGTTTGTTTTTAATTATTCATGCACACATTATACCTTGTCCTTTCAATTTCCTAATAAAGACAAAACATTAATAACTAATATTACAATGTACGGTAACCCACCGTAGAAATTAATTTTATTTTATATAAAATACAAATACTTTTAAAAGTATTTCATAGCATATTGTACATAGCTGTAGCCGAAGCAGTAATAGAACAAATAGTTTTTAACAAATCTACTTTGTTTTATTCTAAGCGCCGTTTTTGGTGTTTGGCCGGCGGCGTTTGCCAATGAGCGCTTTCTATTTAAAGAGTAGGCATTAAGGCTGTTTGTCACAATTGTTGCTGCGGGAAACCAGTTTTTACTGGCGTGTTCGCGTGTAATATTTAACACATGAGTTAGCATAATGTAGTAGAATAATCATGATCATGCAGTTACTATAACATAAAACGATTTACCACCGAACCATATTGATGGTTGGCGTTCGAGTACAGTGCAATTTTCTTGAAATTTCCTACCTCGCACAACCGTGTCATGGAATGATATGTCGCCAGCGGTATTTCAAGTGTTAATTTATTCGTTTGAAAAAAAAAACTCTTTTAACCCACTGTTGGGTTGGTTGTTCATAATAGGCCAGTAAAATTTAACACTTGAAGGCATTTGGTCCCTCAGAAAAAATATTCAAAGGTCTTAAAGCCAAACCAATATATATAGTGTCATCATTACGAAGGACTCATTAGTAGTTCTATATGTCTTGTATCTAAGTACGTAAACTTGATTGTTTGTGTTTTTTTATATAAAATTGCAAGCCACCAACTAGATCAGTGCTGCCTATAAACATACGCGCGTCAGGCGCGTTTCCGACTTTTCTGGTATTCCATATACGTTTGTTTATTCATGAAAGATTATTTATCGTATTCAACTTTATATCATTCTTCGTTGTTCACTTCACTTCGTTTCATTGTTCTATATTAAGAAAAGTAAAGACTAGTTATAATAATAAGACATAACCAGGTTTCAAATTGTCACGAGTATCAGTAATCTTTATCTTTTGTTTTGCATGAGCACCCAATAACAATTCAGTACAAGCTTAACAAAGGTGACCAAAACAATTTTATAACAAAAGATGTGTATTTTATCTCTAAATTGCCCAACCCTGTATCATTGACCTTAATTTAACACATATACATTATCTTTATATTCACAAAATAAATAAATATTTCTCACCTTATGACGTAAACAAAGGTAGAAACCGCTATCCGCTTCTTACAGGAAGGTACTGAGCCTTAAATTTAAATCTTTTTTTATAGAAGAAGGTGGCAAACGAGCAAGCTGGTCATCTGATATTAAGTCACCGCTACCCATAGGCATCCTCATCAATCTTGTGAGTTGCAGATCCGTTGCACCTTCAAAGGATAGAGGGGATCCTCGCCTATCCTCTCCCGTCAAATAATCATCTCCTTCCCTTCTTTTGCGAATAAGAAAAAATTGGAAAGGGAAAAAGGACCCAAATAAGGTCTCCGGCACCTCAGTATTCAAACGAAAGGCATAATACTTATATTTCACGTCTTCTGTGAGGTCGTGGTATTTCACCAGTCGAGCGGGCTCATTCGTACAACAGATGTTGTTGTTACGGGCTCTACCGCTCTTAAACTTATCTTATTATAACTTATCTTATCTTATTATATTATAACTTATCTTCTATCTTAAGTTACACTTCGAGCCACTACACTGTTATGAAAATTCAAAGAAAAAAATTGGGAAAGCTATCTATCATCTTATTTACTCGCGAAAAGTCGCGAAGCAAATAAAATGTAAACAACCATAATACTTGTTTATGTTCGGTTTTCTGTGTTTTTGAAATTTTATCTCGTAAGTTATTTCTAGATATAAAAAGTAAACGGCTTAAGCGGATACGAGTTTTCTTTTACGATTTTTGTGTTTTTTATAAAATATCATTCTTACTACTTAATCCTATTAAAGTTAAAATATACAAGATATACGAATGTGGACACATATTTTATATATGACAAGAAATTTTAGGTCAACAATTTTTTATGGAATAAGGTGACCAACGAACAAGCGTTTCACCTGACATTAAGTGATCTAATGTGCTGCACATGCGTTGCCTACCTTTAATGGACAAAGGCGATAAACAGAAAAAAAAAAGATATTTCCTTTGCCTATCTACCCCCTCCCCTGTCAAATAATCTCCTTCTTCCTATTCCTTCCTTACTAGGAATATAGGATAAATAAGAACTAAAATTAGGTCTCTGGCACCTACTTCACCAGAAACGCAGAAACCTTCTACTTCACGCCTGTCTTCTGTGAGGTCGTGGATTTCACCGATCGAGCGGCCCCATTCGCGAAACAAATGTTGTTGTAGCGGACTCTACCACTGTTAATCAACAATACAAACCTTGTTTACTTCTATACTGCTTGGACGACTAATGATTGATAGTCGAGATATAGTTCTATATTAAGTTTTTAGCTTTTTTCTTTAGCTTTTTATAAGTTTCGTCAAATCCTTTCTTCTATCGTCACTATTAAATTCCTGCTTTAAAAAATTTTTAAAGAGGCGCTCGCGCCCCGGTATATATAAATATTATAGTCTTGACCATAGAAAATTTAATAAAACAGTTAATAATAAAAAAATGCTCAAGAAGTTACTCGCAGTTTCGTTTCCTTTAAATCCCCAAATACTTTTTCATTATTAGTATTTTATACAGACCTCTAAACACAACACACAAGCTTGTTTTACTGTCCGCATCATGATCTGATCCTACAATCCAAAAACAAATCCTAACTTGGTTGTAATAACTTATTTTTTAGGGTTTCGATTAAATATAAACAAATGTGACAATCATAGTTTGTAAAAAAATTATCCTAAAGGGGGTAAAATAAAAATAGGATATGAAAGTTTGTATGGAAGTTTTGTCTATTAAGAAGCTAGAAGCTTTAAACTTTTTTTTTTGGCTTTTGATTAGATATAAATAAATATGACATTCAAATTTTGTTAGTATTTTACCCTTACCCTTAATAAAATGGGGGATGAAACTTTGTATGGAAGTTTCACGTCAGTCAGTTTCTCCTTTTATATTCCAAATATATTACCAAATATCGATCACGCGTTAAACTTAACATTTTTGTACAAGCTTAACCTCTTTCATAAACCCTGAACGTTTAGAGTACTCGCAGAACTTTTAATAGAGATAATTTGTTTTGGTATTCAAAGTTCAAAACATCCGGCGTTATGAATTCAGTTGGGTAAACGGAATTTATGCAAAGGTTGAATAAATTATTTAAACAAGTATTCTATCGAACAATTGCTTATGTATTTTGAATAAACATTAAAATAAATAAAAAGAAAAGCATCTACGTCACAAACAGTTTCTAGCCAGAGCAACGATTTCAATTTTTAAAGGACTCGGTGGAAAATTGGGAGAAGATTGAGCTTTTTTTAATAATCGATTCGGTTTCAAAATATCGATATCTTCGTAGTACGTAATCTTCGGTATGCAAATTATATTAATACAAATATTTGTACTCTTTGTCTGTATCAACAGAATGTGAAATATCACAAGTAAATAGATTGCACATTATTGTTTACGCCATTAGGTTGTTTCAGTAAATGAAAGCGCTACAACAGCGGAAGCAGTTTATGACATATAACAAATGAGCACAGAGTGCAGCGTTCGGTTTCAAGTTATTTGTTGCTTTGTAATTGATGTTCACAAGTGTTGCTTTAATGGCTATAGTTGTGTTGTATTTTATATTATATAAAAGCTAGAATTGTTCAACTACAATTCCAGTCTTACACATACATACTTTTAGTCAACAGTCAACAATATGCACTAGTCGAGCTTGGTTGGCGATGAATTTCTAAAAGATTTCAAATGGTAAATGAGTTTTGGAGAGTATGTCAGTTCAATTGTGACCTCCTGTAGCCTAAACGGCTTAACCTATTTTGAAATGTGAGGTGTCATAGGTAATATGTTATGATGTTTCGTTCATTCGAAGTCATGTGAATCCACCAACCCGCACTGGGTAGTAGCAGTATGTAAAACAAATGTATAATGTATGTAAGTAAGTGTGATTGTGTAGACTGCAATAGCAGTCATGTCAGTACCTCGCCTCCGATTTCATTGATAGACGTTTAGCAACATAGTTACTGCTGCCCATGCTTAAATCTAAAATAAGCGCAATCTAAATAATACAGGTACTGACATTAACATCTTTGGCGAACATTGAATGTTCTTTGAATTTGACAACCAAATTAAACACTAGGTTTTTAAGGAAGAAGATGGGGAAAGAACAAATGGCTGATCTGTATTGAGATGCAACTCGCAGGTATTAATACCTAGAATTCATGCTGGTAATTAGGTACACAGGGAAGTGGGGTTGTGAGGTGAAGGTACTCAGGGAAGTGAGGCTGTGAGGTCATGTTACTCAGTACCTTTACCTCACAGATTAGCAGCTCCAGCAGATATTGCATAAACGATCTCCATCGTTTGCTGCACCTAATCCATAAAAACGCAATTGACCTCACAAAACAGTGTTAAACTGCATATTTTGAACACAAAGAATTTATCGAAAAAGCATTAGCGATGTTACTCGTATACTCGATAATATCCATTGTTCAATATTGGTTCTGCTGCAAACAAACGTAGAAAGTGTTTTTTTTTTCTGTTTAACCGGGATTAGTTCCCTTGTTCGGTTAGTATAGTTCAATTAGGATTTACCAGTTCAATTTCCGCTTGGCGGTATCAAATAAACTATAGCAATCTAAGTTTCATTGCGGACTCTAAGCGCAATTGATTAAATCTTTAGTTACGGGATTAGACATGAAAAGTTAAGGTCTATTAATATTAGCATACCGTACATATCTTTATTATTTAGCCACGTTAAACCCTGCTTCTATATAGGAAGATATTGTATAAGACGAAAAATAGAACAATCTAATAGATTATCCACAGTGAAACCTCTGTAACTAATCATTCAAGCGGTGGCTAGAAGATAAAAATATAAACGCATCTATTTGTTTTATAGGAGAAGCGGTAAACGCAACAGGTCACCTAAACTTAAGTGATCTGCGCCGCCCATGAACATCCGCAACACCAGAGGAACTGCAGATGCGTTGCCGGCCTTTTTAACGAACATTATTAACCCTTCCGTATCATAGTGGACGTACGTCATACAACTGATATTTGTAATTCCGAAATTTCTAACAAATAAGAAAGTTATGAGCTATGCCATTTACTTTGTTTTTCAACCATTTTGATATAAATAGAAACATGAAATCTTTAACTTTAGCAAAATGTTAACCATTTTACAATGGACAGGGCACTTAAATTAAGTGATGGAAAATTAATCGCCTTTTTCGACGACAACTCTTAAGTAAAATTAAGCAAGCATTTTATTCTACTTACTTTTTTGACTCAACAAAATATTTTCGTGGCGGAAATTATTAAGAAACAAGGCACCGAAGTAAGTTGGACTGACTGGTTCTTAGGTCCTAGTCAAAGAGCTAAACGGCAGAATAATTATTGATATAATAAATGGACGTATTGGATAGTTTAATTTTTAGGTGTGGAGTAAACGAATGAGGTTTTTATCAATATGGTATACGCAATAGTTCAGCTTGCGCTATATAACACTTGCACGGCGCAGTCTGGGAGCAATTCAAAACTTTTAATGGACCAATTTGGACTTCTATTGGCAACGGAAACACAACTGAACTTGAATGCAATTTACTAACTTGCTTTTTCAGAACGTTGTCAGCGTTTAGAGAACAAGTTTAAAATAAACTATAATACTACGTTCTTGGTAAAGAAAAGTAAATGATTTCATCGAAAATGTTAAAAAAAGATCTCGTAAAGGGATCTACCATCATTAGAAAGCCACTGCTAAACATAATCCAGCAGAAATTCTTCAACTAACGCCTATAGCTAGACTGTTTACCTTTAGTATATCTATATTGTAATGGTTGCATTGATACATTGATTATATTGAATGGGAACCGAATTCGAAATCGCAAATTACAAAATATATTAAATACATACAAAATTCCAGGGTTCGGTATGTAGCTCTGCAATTTGTTTCATGAAAACGACTCTTTTCGTTCAGTACGATAATGTTAATGGTGGGTGGTGTGTGGACCACAGAATCCTGATGCTTTTCGCAGAACTTCTGGCCATGCAAAACTGACTGAAAGGCTATGTTTAATGGATTGGAACGAACAATGGTATATTCCAATTCAACATGTATTACGGAATAATCAAGTGTCGCGGATATCAACCTAGGAGTTTTTTTTTTATACTATATACTACAACATACGTAGGCGTGACATTGAATGATAGGATTAAAAATTGCATTATAAGGGAAAACTGTGG
>JWHW01022544.1:255245-290207 GCA_000931545.1 Papilio glaucus
TAACTTAAGCTAAATGTTTACAGCCGTTTAGTATTTTCTCAAACTTATAAATTCTTTGAAGAAAATACCTTAATTTTTTTTATGGAACAAGGTGGCAAATGAGCGAGTGGATTATATGATGTTAAGAGACAGCAGCTACACATAGGCATCAGCAACAAGAAAATGAGTCACAAATGCGTTGCCTACCTTTAATGGACAGAGGAGGGGATAGTTCCAATTGGCATCCTATCCTTATTAGAAAAGGATGGGAAAAGGAAGAGGACTGAAACTGGGCCTTCAATTATTTCTAACGCTTCATAAATGCACATGACATATTTTTGGAAAATAATATCAATATAACAGGATTATTTTTTGCCAATATACGAACATAAATTCTAATAATACGGCGGCACATACTGTCTAAGAAATCCTGCAAGAAGCTGGTTATTTTCATTTTCGGAGCCTTCTCAGAAACGTTATAATGTTGAAAATATGCCTCAGCGCTTTGCAGCTTAGCTTGATCTGCGATCATTTTCAATTCTTCTGGAGTGAGAAGGCCATCATGCTCCCTCATATCAGGGAAAAGATTGAGCGCTGAAGTGTATGCAACGTGACTTATGCTTATGAGCTGTAACAAATAATATTTTTATTTTTGATGACCGAACCTGTTCCCGATAATAACCAGCGATCCGCTCACTGCGTCGTTTCATCCAAAATAACCAGATTTCGACATCCGAAAAAAAATTGTTTGATATTTTTAAAAAAATACAGATCTATTACCTTCCTTTATTGTGATCATAGGCTCAAAGCCAGACAAATTTAGGGCCTAATTAGGTAGAGGAATACTGTATCTGGCTTATCCTTTCTCATTAATTAGACTTACGGGTGTTGTTTGTGTAGCCTTTTATTAAACATTTGGCCACCAGTGCATGTGCGAATGACGTATCGGCTTGACCTTTGTTTTGAGAGCTGTCCCGCAGTAAAGTTTCATTAACCCTTTAGACGAGCTTGGTAGTAGTAGTGACGGAAAGTTTAAAGAAATGTATTTACCTTACAATGTGTAAGGGTAACGACAGTGTTGACAGCCGGGACGCCATACAGCATGACCAACAAGCCCAGATGGTTACCCGGACCGACAACGCGTTCTTTCTTCGCCTCTCTCATGGCTTTAGACGTTACCAAGCAGTAACCCCTTTCGATTATATATAATTCCCTCGGTATTGTTCCACCGTAATAAACTATTTCACCGGGTGGCAGAATTACGTCCCTTGCCACTATAAAATAAATATTATTAATAGTTTTAAAAACTTAAAAACACGTTAAGTTCAATTAAATAATAATATCCATTGTTATTTAAATTTTAACACCTAGATGGCATTAAGTCGTTTACCCACAAAATCGCAAATCCTAAAGATCCTGGTAAGAATAATGGGACAAAATATTTAAATTGCTGCATTGTCATCGGCGTATCAATGCATCGTGGTCGTAGGGACTTCTAAAAATATTATATTACACGGATCTTATGTATTGCCCAACAAACAGCTTTTATTAGTATAACCACAGTAATAATACTTGTAGTTACATTTTCTGCTTTGAAATGACTGGAAGTACTATAGAGAAGTCTTAGCTTTTGTTCTCGATTTTCTACATAAATTTATGATTATGTAAAATGTCACGTACTCCCCGTAAGTGTCTGTATGTACGCTTTATTCTTTACTTGAAAAAACTTAATTGAAGTTAGAGCCTTGAATCGCGCCTGGTGCAGAACCTTTCTCCGTAATTCTGAAGGCACGACTGTCGTGTCCAACCAACTTTGATCTGTTAGTTCTACTCCCTGAAACATATTTAATCAGTTTCAACTAAATTTAATTTTTGTTAATATTAATTAATAAATATGAGTTATTGATATTTTTGTAGTTAATTATAACTTACCGAATTGTACTGCCATTGTAACTCGTAAAACGCCATGATTCTAGATTTAATTGCCTTATGCATATTATTCTCCTTCATGAACTTATCTATTGTAATAATTACTTCTAGAAATGCTGTCTTTGTTCTAAAATAAAATAAAATGTTGTGAGAATAGCAAGCAATAAAATATTTTATGTTTAAACAAGCTGATCCCCCCGGTTCCACCCGCCGATTTAATTCAATACCGACTTGAAAGAAATAAGTGAATGCGAAGCAAACTTGAACCGAGATTACTTCTTATAATTCACAAGTTGTCCCTGCTGAAAACTAACTTATGACTAAATGATAATTATGTAATCGATCAATCAAAAACGACTTACAATATTTTTTTAATTTTTTGCGTTTTTTTATTAAAAATACTTTATCTCGAAAAATTTGTTTAATAGAATATTGTAACAAACTTTCGTTACCTCGACCAATGTGTTACCACGGAAGAGAACTCCGATATGCAGTATCCGGTGAGTAAGACGCCGAATAGACTGAGGAAAGCGACCAGGCCCATATCGTATTTATCTCCCGGAGAAAAATCGCCATATCCAACAGAAAGTACAAGAGTAATCGAGAAGTATAGAGACGTAATCAGTGGAAGTTTAGTCTTCGTTGCACTGGAAGTATTTTTTTAATCAATATTATATTTTTTATTACACTGTGTAGAAAAATAAATATTAGAGTAATAAAACAGTTACATACCGCATTTGTATTGCAACAAGTTTTTGACTATTTTCTGTGATAGCGCGAGCGAACCACGAATTCTGTGAGCAGCGTGCTACGAAGCATGACTCCATGTAAAGTATAACCCCACACCAGTAGCACAACAGGCTCACGAATGTGCAGTATTTCGCGATCTGTCAATAAAATTTTGTGAATTATTTCATGATTCTATTATAGTATTAGAGTATTCAAGCCTGATACTTTAACAATCCACTACCGGTACTATATAACCACGCTGATAGGTGCTGTTCTCTGATCGAAAATCCGCAAAGAAGAGATTGGGTAGACATTACAATTAGGTAGCTCGTATCCTCCCTTAGAGTAAGAAAGTTGAAGTACAATGAAATAAAACAGAAAAAGATTCGAACTCCCCTGAGAGGTAGGGTTCATCGACATCGGTTTCCGTTTGACAGGGCCCAGACTCGTATTTTATTTAATAGGTAATAGTTTCACAGTGACAAATAGTAAATTTAAATTGGTTCTATATTACAGTACCTTAACTAAAATTGTATTGGACAGTAGTTTTCTTTCTAACTTCTCAAAGAAATATGTTAAACGCCACACTAGGCAAAGTTTTGTTCCTTTAAACAGATAAAACAAATGTTCTCTGTAATCGTCGTAGTACATAGTAGCCGTATGTATTGTCACTATATACTCGAAAGGTATTAAAGCAAAGATATCTAAATAAAACGAAGGCGAATTCAATCTGTACTTTAAGATTTCCGAAAATTTCTTTATATGCTTCTTCTTTGTTTTCACAGCGGTCACCAATGACATACATATGTTAATAGTCAATGATATAGATGTAACTATTTCTGCATAGAATAGATAACCGCCAGGAAAATTTCGTTTGATTCCTATATAAAATGGATATAGTATGCAGATATAAAGAACTATTAACAGCATATATAACTCCCAATATCTCGCTAGATAACAATCAAACTCTAAAATCCATGGGAATTTCGAATTAAGGCATGTAAATGATGAAGTTCCCTTTTTTATATGATCCGAGAGGATGTAGAGGTCTAAACAATTCTCATCGAGTTCATCGTCTTTAGTTAAGTTTACTTCTGTTTTCCCTGTTTAAAAAATATTATTAATTACTCTATTTTATTTGCAGCTAAGTTACCAAATTTAAATTTATCAATTCCGTTTACCTTGCCTATATCGTAATTTGTCTTTCAAACATTTGATACTACTCTTTTTACGATCTTTAGAAACATAAATGTTCAATAAGAATTGATCATCTCCAGTTTGATTTTCTTTTTTAATTCGACTTCTAGCAATTCGTTTCAATATGTCTTTTCGTATTTTTCCAATCAGATCCGGATACGTGATCATTAATTTGGTAAAATCCGTCTTTCTTAGTATTTGACATTCCACGTAAGTTGCAGCTTTGACCGTGCATCTTGCTGTAAATAGTACGCAAGTTAATTTTGTTGTTCTTATCCGTCTGAAGACAGTGTTTAGATGGTGTGTCTCATATTGTTAAATGTTTGCGGCCCCTCTACCTGTGTTGCTTTTGTAAGTTAAGGCTTGCGCAAGAAGAGTTGTACCACCACACACCACCACAGTTATTGACCGTGTTAATCTACTTAATGCGTTTTGTCTTAGTTAAATCTCAAATATTATTTTAGAAATATTTAAATAACTTTTATAATATTCTTGGTCGCGTAGACTAATTTATTATAAGTGTACTTGTTAAAAATTGATTATGCAAATAGTTAAAATTGACATACCTGGTATATTTAAAATCAAGGCTATTTCTCCAAAGCACGTTCCCTTTGAAAATGATATCATAGGACTTTCGTCGTCTTCGTCTGATAATAATTCTAAAACACCGCTTGTTACGCATACCTTTAATTTGAAGAAATTAATTTATGTATAAAACTGATTTTCAACTTTGTCAGTTTATAATCGGATTAGGCATATAAAAAACTATGACATAATTATGAACGCATCATTGACGATTTAAAGAAACCCTAGTAGGTACTTAAAATATATTTTTTAAATACTTATATTTATAAAGACACATCATATCAATGTTGGATCAAAATATATAGATTGTTTGCCTGTCTATCCCAGGAATGCGTTCAAACTATTGTATGTATTTTATTATGTAATATGACACAATGGTAGGCATATATTTCACCTATGTTTTTATACATGAAACATTTGTCGATTTTTCAAATATGATATATCTATCATATTTATTATATAGATATGAATAGAGAAGATATTTATCTATCAGGTATATAAGCGCAGGATTGGACTGCCATATTATTTACTACGTGATTTAGTAACTCGCGGTTAAGTTTCCGTCTTAATTGAAAAAATTACGCTTTGTAGTTAGATTGTTATGCAGAATAAATTATTTCCTAAATTGTATCTTAGTTGTATGAAAAGACAATCTCTGTCATATTAGAAACCTTACTTGGTTTCCAATATGTCAATTGTTTATTACTGCGGGTTCATTTATTGTTATAGTTACCATTATAGTTTTGTTCTCATTATGGTTATAAATAATATCGCCTGGCAAATAAAATCGGTGACCCATTGTTACAGACAATCGTCTTAAAAAAGCTTCAGGTAACTTTCTAAATAACAAGGAACTATAAAGTGGTACGGCGTTCAGATCGTAACAAATCTCCATTTGTAAGGGAATAGGAAGAAGTTTTAATAGTTTCGGCTTAAAAACTCCTGATTTCTCATACCATAAATCTTCATAGTACCTAAAAATATATAAACATTTAAAATTATCTTTCATTAATAGATATAAGCGAGGAATTAACAGCTATACCTGATTATACGTTTGGTTGTAGTTTCATCCATCTTTATTAATCCGAGATGATTCTGTATTTTCTTCAATTGCCTCACATACTTAGCACGGCGTGTTGTTATGGTAATAAATTGTGAAGTCAATGAACCAACAAATACAATAGTTGTAAGTAAAAATCCCACAAGTATAGCTACCGTAGCTGTAACTCTTTCAGCAGTAGTCACCGGGTAGAGGTCGCCAAGGGCGTTTGTAGTGAGAAACATGACCGACCAATAGGCGCATATGAAATACCAATCAAACGTTGTCTCCGTAGGTAAATATACGGCCGCCACGGACCAAGAAGAACGATTCTTATGTATGTCATAATTTCTATAAGCATACAAATACCATAAACAAGTCCAAGTGTGCACAGATAAAACAAAAAGTATCAGATATTGAACTAGAAATGTGGTCCATTGATTGCTACCGGCTTGAGTTGATCTATCATAAAAGTATTCGATAATTCTATAAACACGTATTGTTGCGATTATTGGAGATATTGTATAGAAATCGAACAAGGAATGATCTGGATCCATGAAATACAGAAGTGAATACGGTACCGCTAAAACTATGTCTAGAATGACACGATACAGATCAGGTTCCATTAGATTGAGGGTTTTACGCCATTTTTTAAAGAATTTCA
This sequence comes from Papilio glaucus, assembly GCA_000931545.1. NCBI lineage: Eukaryota > Metazoa > Arthropoda > Insecta > Lepidoptera > Papilionidae > Papilio > Papilio glaucus. The sequence continues at coordinate 261,368 of JWHW01022544.1, forward strand.
ATCCGAAGATGATAACAACGTCGATGGCAAAGATGGCGTTCAAACTGAACAACAGTATGATTATCCAAAAAGATTTTTCTAGTCGACGACAAAATGTATACAGACAGGACTCTAAAATATAGGACACAAATAGAACGGAGAGGATAAATATTTTCCAGGCTGGATTGCAATATATTAACATAACATATCGAAGTTTTCTGTTACTGTAATCCGTTCGCGGTTCTTGCAAGATTGCGTAAGTTTTCTGCGATTTTCCTTTATCGTCTGTCAGAATGCGAGAGGAATGGCGGGACAATCGACCCACTGTTGGTGTAATTTTGAACCTTTTCTGTCTGTCCGCTTCATTTCTGTATTGGTATACATCTAGCGAAGAATCTTCGTTTTCATCACCACCTGAATTATTGATATATAGTTTAAACACTAAAATAGTTTTCAAATCTTAGAAGTTATGGTATTCTGAAGCACATGTAAAACTTTACCTAAAGTGCCTTTTTTAATACCAGGCTTGGTAAGTGTGCAAGGAAATGAAGTTACCCGAAATATCCTACATTTTTGAAAAAATATAAATAAAAATAAAGAAAAAGGTCTAAAAGAAAATTAAGCGACTAGCTAGTAAATTGCAGAAGTATAAATACTTTAAATGGCGAGTGGATGCGGGAAGTAAAATGAGTAGGCTACAGGTACAGTAGTGAGGAGTCAAAATGTGTCTATAAAGGGGCTCGTCTGGAAATGCATGCCGTTAATATGCGATACTTAAGTATGTATTTACGGCGTGACTTTGAATGCTAGGATTAGAAATAGCGTTATAAGGGAAAAGTGTGGATTAAAAGTGGATGTTGTGACTAGAATTGAGAAAGGTATGCTCCGGTGGTTCGGGCACATTGAAAGGATGAATGAAGAGAGAATAACGAAACAAATTTATGTTGACAAAGTAAGTGGCAGTGTTAGCAGAGAACGCCCTGGGAGAACTTATATCAATCGGATTAAATTCTAAAAGGGCGATATAAAGTAACCGACGAGCATGTATGCGTAGATAATATGGATGTAAAAGAAGCGAGAGAGGTGTGCCAGGATCGCGCCAAATTTAAATCGATGCTCTCTGCCTACCTCTGTTTACAAGCGTGAGGTCATATTATTACTATTAAGTAAAAATACCTTTTTGTCACATTTTCAATTATTTACAATCAATTATAAAAAAGTCAATTATTACTTACTAAATTGTATTCTTACTGGAGACGTACAAATACAAACTCATAGCTAATTAAGTTCCAAAATATGTACTACTCCTTTCTTTACTATCTACTTTAAAAAACTACAAATTATTTAATAATGATAGAAACTTACTCATTGTAAGGTTATTAGTTGTGTTATAAATTATATTATAAATAACATCAAGGCGATTTAAGCCATGTCAACAAGTTTCAGCTAATAATCTAGTAGGTTCATTTTACTATTAAACTAGTGTTCTACTACTAATTCGAACTTTAATAATTATGACGTCTCGGTGGTGAATATGCTAGTCTATAGTTTATGTTATGACGCGATGGAAAATTTGTCAAAACAAACGTCACTTCTAGTAAATTTCGTAAGTTTGGCGGCCATTACACATTTTATACTTTCATCGGAAATTTTGTAATTTTGAGGAAATCGTGAGATAAAGTGAAGTGAAAGTGTGTAATATGGGTAGCTTATGTTATAAGGTAACGGTGTTGCGGTAATGTGGGAAAACGTTGATTTTAGAAAATATTTTAGAATTTTAGTGTAAAAGGTAAGGTTTTTTGTTAACAAAATTTTAATCTTGATTTGGCACAAATTATAGACAAACGCGAACTAATATCGTTCTGATTAGTAACACACCATGGTGGCGCAATGCAAAGTGTACCTACTCGTAACGTTAAGTTTGCGATACTTGTGGTAGAAAAGAAAACTCTTTTAAGATCGTGCAACATTAAAATTTATGATAGTGGCATATGAGTCATATTTTAGTTTTGGCTATATACATTTGCACACGTCTCACTTGAGACATATTTAATACGTTCAAAACAATATGTTTATGGAAAAAGCTTAAGCGTTTTATACATAGTTTAGAAAGTAGTTTGCTGTCGTTTACCCTAATAAGTGATAATGTCAAACGTTACGCCTTTGTTCGGAAGCTTCGGAATGACGTAATGTTTTCGACACAAGCCCGTAGGCAGCGCGGACATGTAGCTCTGAAACAAGACGTGCGCACGGCACTACAACCTACATACGCGGACGTATACATACATAGGTCGACTTGAAGTCGTATTCATTTCGTATTGTATCCTCTGATCCATGACTAGAGCTTGTGATGAATCATTCGACAGATCACGTTTGACGATTACGTTTGTGTCATCTTAATAAACTTTATAGTACATATTTAAATTCGTTGCGAAAGACACATGGGTGGCTCGGCTCGCCTTCAAGATTAGGGATTTATCCGACCACCATATACCTACCCTTTGCAAAGTTTTTCTTAATATGCTTTTTTAAAAGTGCAGTGTTCGAAAATTACGTTCCTTGAACCACAAGTTCCTATACCGAAAGTATGATGTTAATTCTTATTGCTTTCTGATGAAAACTCATTGTTTTTTGGCAAATAAGCTGGAACTTTTTTTATAGGTTTTATTCACTTTTTGGTTTCGCATTTCTACTTCATATATAGTAGGTAAAAGTAAGGTGATAAAAACTTGGTCACGGTCAATTCTCCACCCAAATCTTTATTATTTTCTTTTGAATTTAACACCTAAAATACGTGTTACAATTCATGTTACAATTATTACAACGTCATTAGGTTATAAGAATACCTGTTTTATACACATTTATTTCATACCTTTTTACACTTATCGACCCATTATTATTAAATATAATAGGATAGCTTTGAAATCTGACTAAATACCACGCTAGGGTTAAAAAAAACCAATCGAATTGATAACCTCCTTCTTTTTGAAGTCGGTTAAAAAGACGTTCTTTTTTAAAGTGATACATGACTAAGCAGTCAGAAATATAATACTAATAAGCATGCGCATGTTTTCTATAATTATGACGTCATTTTCCGCGTGATCGACACGAACGATTATACGAATGATTACACATTACCAATTAATTAAAATCTTACGAACCAAACGGATCGGCTGAGAACAATTGCTGCTCTTGACACGTCCATGATGCTGTTACTCGCATTGGAGAATCTTTCCCGTTTTGGTGTATTTTAAATCTTTGTGGCGACCATCACAAGCCCGCTGAAGTTCATTAAGGAACATAGATCTTTTCAAATAGTGGTGGTATATTTGCTAGTCACCGTAGTAAGTGCTAAAAAGTTCTGATAGCCTCAATCATCATCATCATATGATTCTCTGCAGTCGCGGATGTGCCTGGAATGGTCTAGTAAATTTCTTCATGTGTGTCTACTTTGGGCTTTATGTTTACAGCCCTCGACATTTTTAAGCTGTCTTTCGCCATCACCGAGCCATCTTAACTTCGATAGCCTCAATAGGTCTTGTAACTACATAGTAGGAGGTTATTACCCACCCTCTTTACGTGGGTGTTGTCGCTATTCTACCAAAAACTCCGGACATCATTAACATGGTTAAGTTTAAGGACCTAAGAAAAAATGATGGATTGAGGGAAAGATAACATGAGCAAGAAAGGATTGACACTACTGAGGTGACGGCTGATAGAAGGGCGTGGATGAGGGAAAGGTGTTGTGCCGTTTCCACTTAAAGTGGGAATAGAACATAGAGTGGTGATGATTTACATCGTTAAGTTATGCTTGTACTATAGTTATTTCGTTATCAAGTAATGACGGCGAAAGGAAATGTCTTAATTTATCACGTCTTTTGCGAAATCTATATCTTCTTTCGATATACCAATAAGAATAATGTAAAGCTAATTTGATGTTGAGATAATAGTAGTAAGAGCTGGTTTGGTCATTTCAGTCAGTCAATCCAGAATTTGTGTTAGTTAGGTTAGTTTACCGCGCTACGTTCCACGAGAACTAGAAAAGTTTTAGATTCGTTGACAGCCCTTGTGTAAAAAAGAAGAGAAAAAAGATGAGGAAGAGCCGAGAAAGAAGAGATATTAAGGGTGATGGGTCTCCGAATTCATAATAAGCGCTGAGGTAAATTTAACAAATTTTTCGCATGTACATATATTTTGAGTGATACTTTACATGCCAACCCATTCTTTACAGCTGCTACTGCCGCATCTGACATATTTAAGTTCCGTGATAATATTTACTATATTGTTTGACTTCTTTTTTCCTGAAGTAATAAAATGTACTCAATAGCATCCTTGTTAATATTCTTCCTAAAGGAAATTTTAGATTTGAAGGCAACAGTATGCGTGTATGATTGTTTCAAAATATAACACACTATAGAAGAACTGTTGTTTTTGTTTAAATTATAATTGAGTATATGAATACTAAGATACTGCATACGATCCTCAGATCACATCGCCACTTGACATTGCGTGGGATTGTGGTCAAGTTCTCATATGTTATAAAAAAAACATAATATATCACTTAGAATTTATGTTTTAGAGTCCTGATTTTATTTCCATCTTCGTAGGTCCAAGTTCCATAACTTGTAGATAATTAGTCTGGTAGCGAGCTACCATAGCGGGCGCGGGGCCGCATAATCTCAACGCTTTTAAGGCAACCCCGCTTGGTCTCTGCGAAAAATGTTGTCATATAACGATTTCGAATGTTTTAACTCGCTGCACGTAGGATTAAATTGAACTGATGCCTTATGTAGGTTAATGTATATAAAATGGCTTAGAAGTAAATATTTTTTTTTAAATTCTTGTGAACAGTTTTTCTATATTTAGTATATTTTCCTCTTAAGCACGTGCGCGCTGGCTTCTAAAGATTTATTTTAGCTCCTAAATATATTTAAATTAGTTTAAAGTCTGTAGATATAAAAATCAAAAAAGGTACGTCTATGACGTCAATTGTTGCGACAGACTATTAAGTTCAGTCAAGTCGTAATTATATTCTCATCGAGAAATGACATGAACTCCATTAACTATAAGCCGTGTTCTCCGAAGAAGTTGTGCGTTTTTCAAAGAATTACCTACTAAACTTAGTCGCGTTAGGACCTGCATAGCCGGACTGCTTGAGCAGTCAATGCCAACTGCACGAGGGAAGTCATAATGCGGTTTGGAGTAGACTGCAACCTGACTGCCTCAAGCAGTAGTTGTACGGTTGTTGTGTAGTTGTGTTCGATTGCAACGCGGCTATTCCAATTCATTCTGTTGCAACTTGATTTCCGACGAAGAAATACTTCTTGTGCTATTATTGTTCATATTAGTTTATGTATGGCAGGTCGGGCAGCTCTTTGCTGCCGGCAGCACGGCGAAACTCTGCCGCATAACAACTACATATTTAACTGCGACTGCAAACGAATTGCTTTGGGGTCCGTGCATTGTCTGTCGCGACTGTCAATTTTGTATTGAAACTGCAGATCGCCCAACAGCGACCGCTTGAAGCTGTAGGCACTATCTGTCCAAATCAGTTGGTCTATGGATGCCCTAAGGATGAGATCGGATGATCGATGACGCTGGGGAGTGCGATAAGGGATCGACCTTTATAGCGATTAATAAGGGAGGCCTACGTCCAGCAGTGACGAAGTTGATAAAATTGTATCGTACCGCAACATGCGGATGCAAAAAATGATGGAGTTGTTTGATGGAGTGAATATATATTCATTCCATCATACAACTCCATCATTTTTACTATACATTTATTTTAGTAGGACACTTCCTACTCGGACGGTTAGAAGGATAATAAGTATCGCATTGCTTTGCAGACAGAATACAAATAGTGGCCGATAAAATGCTGAACTCTATCAACGCTTAATACTATTTATCTACATTTAACGAGACGAAGAACAATCTTCATTGGTAGGTATTGCTTTCCGAAATAGAGTGGAACTCTGTTTTAATCCGCTTAATTCGATAGATCGGAGAGCTTTAGTATAGGGGTCAATTATCCATTTATCCTTTTAACGGAATTGATAAAACGAAACTAATTCCGATGTTTTTAATTGACTGAATCGTACTTGGATAGTTTAAAACGAATTTCGTAAAACCTTTAGTGATTATTTCAATAGTAATAGTTTCTTATTTTCGACGACAAATATACATATATATTTAGCTTATCCTTGGTAGAAGTACATAGCAAAAGCAAAGCAAATATGTATGTATGTCTTGTAATAGTTTATGTGTCAAGTAGTATATAAATATCTATTATATTGAATATGTATATTTTAAGCATGCATTTATACAGATATTTAGTTTCTGTCAATATGCTATTGTTTTAGCTACTTTTTGTATAAAATACCTTAACCCAATGACATAACAAAGTAAAAGATCTTTCATTTTCACTGTATAAGGTATCATAGTACTTATCTATGATATGAAATTAATAAAAAAACCTTGTCTTGGTTAACATATTGCTCTATCTCTACAAAATACCTGACTAGCTTCTACATTTATACCTCTTCCCGCCAGAGTTTCAGCGCCAATAGTCTAGTGTGGTGGTGCGGATCGCGAAACATAAGGTGGTCGGTTAGAAGCCTCCATTCGACTTTTACCGTGAAACCACTTTCTTTACGTTAGCTTAAGCTTGTTTAGAATGGTTGGTTAAAATGAATGTTGATAAAATTTATTAACAAAATTTACAATAATCCTAAAAACCACCCTGTTTCTTCTGCATATCAATGACATGCTGCAAATTAGCAACATCCATGGCTATGCAGACGATAGCACGTGTGATGCACTGTACACGGCCCGCGCTAACGTTACTTGGGCTACTTTCGCTGAGAACTGGACCAAACTTGTGGCTGAACTGGAGATCCTATTGGGTGTAGTCTCGGATTGGGGTCGACAAAATCTTGTTGATACAAGTCTGAGCCATTACCGCTAAAAAAACAACCTTCGTGGATCTTCGTTTTGAGGGCACTCCCCTGGTTGCCACAGCCAGTATCGGTATCCTCGGCGTTGACATATCGAGTAACGTTCAGTTTTGCGGTCACTTGAAAGACAAGGCCAAGTTGGCCTGTAAAAAGCTGGGTGTACTCAGTAGAGCGAAGCAGGATTTCCAGCCGGGCTACCGCCTTCAGTTACACAAGGCGCAAGTTTGGCCCCACATGGAATACTGCTCGCATCTCTGGGCGGGAGCACCCCAATACCAGCTTCTTCCATTTGACCGCATACAACGGCGAGCGACTCGAATCGTCAACGACCAAGCTCTTACCGAACGGCTAGATACTCTGGCTTTGCGGGGGGACATCAGTTCCCTCTGCATTTTTTATCGTATATACCACGGAAATAAATGTTTGGAACGACAGACCGCCAGGTATCATCCACACTCTGGACGTGCGGGTGTCCATGGGCGTCCTTGATCACCTCGGTTATCCCGCCGCTCGTTTGCCCTCTTCTCTTATAAGAAGAAGAGTTTGTTTTGCCCCAGTTGAAATTTAGTGTAGGTACCCAATGAGACGCTTCATTGAAGCATATTCCCGTAAAGTCATTTGACGCTTCCAAATTTGATATGACAATTGTCTAGCGGGTAAGACTCCAAAATAATAAGTCGATGATTATTTCACTTTGTGTGCGTTACATAAGTGAGTAATCTATATTTTAGCAGTAAACATTTGATCGACACAACTATGACGTTATTTTTAGCATAAAAACCCAACGAGTCGTGGAACCATGCATCCATTGTGCAAACTAATCTTCACTTCTGATGTCATATCAACAGTAAAAAGTGAAACGTTCAGAATTATAATTACAATGATTATTATGGTTGTTGTTAACACGTAAATATCTTACTATACCACCATCTTGTGTTACAAATAAGTAGTAGAAGAGTGTGGGAAAAAAACAAGGCCACGTTCTTAGTCTGAACCTTGGCCAAGAGCCATTGTTTAAATTGAACAAGAGAAATAAGCCTACAGATTTCCTCACTATTTATTTTTACAGTTTTTCTAGGCGCGGAATTTTAGATTACTTGATTTAAGCCTCTGTAGAGTGACTCTGGACAAGGGATGATGGAAACCCCCATTTAGTTTTATATACATTTTTTACGTTTGGACTATATCTTATAAGATACCAGAAAGTATGGAATAGATCAGGCGAAACTAGAGCCTTCTAGAGCCCGTCGGAAGTTTTAAACGAATCCCAAGACCCGGTCTTATACCTTAATAACTGTTAAAAACTTTTAACCGACTCCTCCTCCTTATTAAGGAGGAGGTTCTATATAATACATACTGTCACTAAATGCGATAGAATGTTGTTAAAATGTCATTAGCAAATTTAATATAATTAAGGAATTGAATTGCTCATTGATTTAAATTCATAATATGTATACATGATTGTGGATTAATAATACTATATCAAATGTAGTAGAATACTTCAGTAGATCGTATTTATCGATTCGAAATATACTTTTAATGTCTCTGACTATGATAGATTTAAAAAAGTTAAAGATTAATGTTTGAATGAGAGTAAAGTCCATCCTCCCCCTGTCAACATGCGTGGTATGTATTTTGCGGACCTCCCTCCAGCCCCTGTAACGGGTGCGTTTTCTACTCGCCATGAACACCCAGTCATTGAATCAATGTCTCTAAGCAAGCAATGTGTATTAGCCTTAAAAATATCGGTATTTTGTGAGATTGGAATCATAGATAGGACTGCATAGGCACGCTATTATTAAATGCAAATAATATTTCAAAGACTTCGTACGGGTAAGACCTATGTATCTCACGGACGAATCAATATAAAACAAATAGATATACATATAAACAATAGTCATAGATTAAATAACAATCAAGAAAATCGTGATTGTTTAATGGAACGAGAAAACCCTGTGCAATGCAAAATTAAATAGTTAGATGATTAAATAATAATTAAAATTACAGGAAGAATGTTATTATTAGGAAGACGTAATTTTCTATGGGCAGGGGACTGAAGTTTGACAACAATTTAATGGTTAGATATCTTAAGGATTGACATAACACCCGAGAATTCTAGTATACTATTCAATTTGTTAGTAAAATTTAAACAATGAGTTTCTGTTTTTCGGATTTTAATGTGCAAAATAAAATTTTGCACATTAAAATCCGATTTTTTCGATCTGTTTATGCTGACAGGTAATGATACTATGACTATAAACATATACTACAAACAGTATAAATTTACAGCAATTGGATTAAAGCTCTATTTAAATAATAGTTCAACAATTAAAAATATTTTATTACATAATCATAAAGTTATAAAATTATCTAATTTTGAATTGGTCATATACTTTTTTATATCGTCATAACTTTTTAACACCTTAATTTGTTTTTTACTAATTTATCCATGTTAGTTTACAATGTAACATGTAACCTAACGCGTACTGACTACTGATTAACATCGAAATTCGAAATAACTTATTAGTTGTTGTAGTAATAAGCGTGTCGTCTAGATGGCGACACTTTTGCACCAACGTCGAGCATTAAAAAGAGATAGATAATGTTTGCTGTGGAGTGCGAGCGAGATAACCGGAGGTTATTACGCCTACACTGCGGACGGCAGCCGCACGCGCTTAAAAAAATTCATTCGACGAGAGCGCAGGCGCAGCGCTATATTCACCCACAACTTCACTTCGGTCAACTTCGTCATTTAGTGGTGACCGAAACGTCGATGTGTGTGGTAGTGAAGTTAACTTTTCTAACATAGATATCTCACATAAATAACAATAACCAGTAACTAAAGTACAATCACTAATTGAACGTGTCTAAAGAAACATTTAACGTGTCCAAGTTACAAAATAATAATCAAAATGTGTGATAGTAACAGTCCTTCGACGCAAAGTATAGCGGACTACTTAGCTCAGTTGCTCAAAGACAGGAAGCAACTGGCTGCGTTCCCAAATGTTTTCATGCACATGGAACGACTTCTGGACGAAGGTAGGTTATAATCTAGTTAAGCTACATTAAATACAGCGCGATGCACATGTACCGGCGGAGTCTAATGCAGATTCATGTCACCGAGACGATCGTAAATTGGTGCGTCGACAAATGTTACAACGCACACGATATTAAGTTTATTTTTGTCTTCGCCCCGCCGAGTTATGGTCCAGTGGTGTTTGTAATGCGATCCTTCGTTTCGAAAAGTGAAGTAAAGCAGAACGTCTCCCCGTCGGTGATTTACGGACATTTGTTAAATAGTCGTCGAAAGAGGTCGGTGAAATGAACGCGGTAAACGGGTTTAGTGTTCATTTTAGAGCCATATCAGACTGCAGACAGCTGTCGGAGACGAATGTTTATTTAGTGATCACTAAAACGAATTATGTCCGTCCAATGAAATGAGGGCGCGTAAAGAGAAGGACCGCAAGTCCTGAACCTGTTCGTAGGGCCGCGGTACATTCCGCGGGTGGCCGGAATGTCGCCTTATTGTAGGTACCGTAGTCATCGACCGTTTTCAGTCATACGAGATTTGTACGCAGCTCGACGCAGCCTTGTTTTATGACCGGTCGCAACCAGGCCGCGACAGTATGCACGTACCTACTTCTTATCGCCGCTACCGAATGCCGATTGCCTACCGACAACTTTGGCTTGACACATTGTGTTAACCGCATAATCGATTAATGGTGCATTTAGAAATGTTATTATTTATAAATTAAGTGTTACTACACTTAATTTGTAAATTATAATAATCATATAATTGGACTGCCCAAAAATAAACTAATAAAAATAATAGAGATAAATGTCAAAATTTAAGTATTCATATCATGTTGATGTGTTCAAATCTTAAAATAATATTTTGTTATTGTATTCATTAAGACACATACCTCAATTTGATATTGATATATTGAGACATTTGTATTTATTTTAAATTATTAAACGTGCAAATATTATACACTACAAATATTACGCCAAAAGCTGTATGTCTTATTTCCTGTTACAATTTTAAACAAATAAATGTTAATACTTCTGTTAATATAAATATGTATATACATTCAGAGAAGAATATTTCCCTATAAGTATAGGTATATTTCCATGTTTCTAATACATTTATATTAATAATTTTGCGGTTAAGTTCAAAACTTTATACAGTTAAGATTTTTTTTAATTTTATGACGTGGTAACATAGACCTTTAGATCATATATAGTTAAGATAATCATTTTGAATGCAGATTAAAATATGTTTTAATGATTACTGCAGAGTATAATAATGAAAAATATTTTTATATCGTATTGTTAGAATAATAAATATTAAAAAAGAACAACAAATTACTTCCAATAAGCAACAATTATAAAATAAAGCGAAATCCTTTTTTAGAATCAACTCTTGTGTAAAACGATGCATTAACAAAGGAGAGAAGCATAAGGATTTCTAAACGGGCGTGTGTTTCTATTTTCGAGTCATGTCACGTCTCTAACCCAAGCGAGGTCTGTTGGACTCACACTTCTACATGTCATAATACAACAACGATTTACTGACAGTTTTGGCGGAACGATTTGAGAATTTTAACACCGTTACTCCGAAATGGGTTGGCCATTATAATCGATCTCACGTGAGACGTTGTATATTTAGCATTTATAAAGGTTGTATAGTTATGTAATGCCATAATAAGCTTTTATCCACAATTCGTATAGTTAGAGACAGCAATTCTTCTCTGCTTATATCACGGCTATGAATCTATGAACATCATTTGCCACGTCCGCAATGATATTTTTTATTATAAAAAGTAGCAGATATGTCGTTAGCGGTAGAAAGAAGCGGTCAAAAGTGAGGATTCGAAAGGTTCCATCAGGACACTTTTTCTATAGCTTGAGTCATGTGTTTGCATGCATTTACAATTAAGTGACAAACAACTGTCTTCTTTCTTCTTATTATTTTAATTACGCTATCCTTTTTACACCATTTGTCATGTGGGAATGTTGCTGTCACTGGTGTCACTATTTTTGGAACACTTTTGACCGGTGATTTTGTATGAGCATACAGTGTAACTTGTCTATAGTATAAAATATCATTTTAACCTCTATCACACCTTCTATATTTAATACTACTACTGCTACTACAATTTTTTTAATAAATAATTATCTCGATCAGTCTTTTATACAGTTTATTTTCAGTTGTATTGGGCCCTTATAAATTTAATTAACAAAACAGTGTAAATTATCTATTGCAATTGGGGTGATGCACGCTTTAATACACCAGCCCAATTAATATTCCCGCATACATTTATGACTGACAGCCCTATAAAAGATCTCTTTTGGTAGGGTGCTTTTATGAATGTTTCTGCTAATGCGTATTTAAATAAAAATGTAAGGTTCTGTTTTGTAAAATGTTGAAAACATTCTCGTGAACGCTGTTCGCATATTGTACAATATTTACTCGTATTTAAATTAGTTGCTTACGAAACATGTCGCCAGAATAATCGAATCTGGTATGATTGGTTACGGTCCAGTCTGACTGGTACCGAATTGTTACGACACTGACAAATGAAGTAAAACAATATGATTGAATACCTCATTGTAGTCGCTATCTTATTGACACTGAGTTAGCTTCTCCAGAACTTGAAGCATGTACAGTCTTGAAGCATGTACAGTCGCTAAGAGCACAGTTATTGTAAAAACCTAACCATCATTATTTTCTTAGCAACTTAAACGAAGGTACATAGTAGTTAGAACGTTCTGTTTAGGTAACAGATCATTTATTTTGCTTATCTGTTGCAAGTAATGATAATTCAAACGTCCACCACTTGTCATATTAGTGTTACATCATTAAGAAAACTTGTTAGTTTAACATTTGCTTTTTAAACGAGAGCTCTTGTGTTTGGGAATGCATGTCATTAATTAAATTTTGGTATGTCGTCGTCAAACGTTGAGTCATGCTTCTCACAATTGGGTTATTGGGAAATGTCCTTATGTTGGTTCAATTCCATTATCGAACTAACGGGTTCGTTGAATTGAGCCGTGAGTAGCTCAAGGAAATATATGTATTTCAGTTCTTCACTGCCGGGTGATATTTCAAATATTAAAACTTGTCAACTAATTTTAAGTAAATTGTACAGTAGTGAACACAGGTGATTTGTTTAGGATTTTTTTCATAAGAATTTTTGAAGATATTAAGACAAAACTGTTTGTCTTCATAATATGAACACTTCACATTGTTAAACGACTTGACTGTCTAGTCTATTGGAATTAAAAGGCGTTACAAATATGAATTGCATTGCATGCATGCCCAATAACTTGCGCAAGTACGGAAGGGGTTTAATCCTTGTCACTTTGTGTCGTGTGTACGTGAGTGATCTCGTAAACACAGAAAACAAACGACAAAATTCATGTTCAGAGTATAATGGTACCGCACGTCACATAAAGCTTGTTTAAAATCTCCTAACGATTTCTATCTCTGTCTACCACGTTTGTGTTAAAATAGTCGGTTGCGTCTGTTGTAAAAATTACGAGCGTTTGCGCTAGATCGCTTTATGGTTTATTTGACACGTTGCCGGTCCAGTGGCAGAGACTTGACGAAAATATCGACGCCGTGCTGACAAGCGACAGGCGTTGCGTATCACGTTACGACAGAATACAAAATCAGTGTTTATTATAGGATTATTTTTTGTATCGGGAGGGAAATGTTAGACAATGTGATGGGCGCCTACTAAATCGCCCTTCGCGACGCACCGGTGCTATTCTGCCTTGGGTACATTGTGATTTTTCAATGTGATTATACATTTGTCCTTATCTAGTCCCTTTTTTGTGTGGGAACGCATCCGTAACTCTGATTTTCCGGATATTGTTAGGTAGTAAAAAAAAAAGGATTATTATTGGATCGAGTAGTAAGGAAGATATCCGGGCAAAATATTAACCTAAGACGATTAGAATATGTATATTTTTTTATTACTTAACAACTAATAACTATGTTAATTTGTTTCTAAATTAATGTAAATGAATATTTACTAATTAATATTCTTGTTTATAAATAACCGTCTTGTACATGTAATGTAATATCACAATGCTTTAAATAGGAATCTTTGTATAATGAAATATTTTTTGTGCAGTTTAACTCACGTCCTTAATTTTTGAAGTGTAAACAAACTTCTTTAGTGGCGTTAGACGATATTTGGTAGAGGAAAATCTTATAGGTTCGCGTGAGCAACATACTTATTTTAATTTGGAACAGTTTTGACGACATTTTTTCTTTTATTTTTCTTGTATTCAATTTTGAATTTTATTCTTAAGACACAGATGTTTATTTTTGAACTATTGCCGCGCCTTCTCACATGTTTTGAATTTCCACGTCTGGCGGCAGTCCTTATATCTATATATACTGTCTGTTTTTTTCTCTTACTTTTCTAACCACTACAAGACGGACGTTTACCTGACAGTGTCACGCCTATTGATATCAATACGATGCTATCTGGATTATATGGATTTAAAATACAAAGTCCTCAACAACATAGCGTTTGCCTTCGTCACCTTAAAAGAACTGCAGGCAACTAATCAGCCCAGTAATTTTAATTGCTACAGGACCCTTTTACTCTTTTAGAATATAGGAATTATTGCTTAGTAGAGGCAGTAATGTTAATTCACAAGTCTTAGACGCCACAGTGGGGTAACGATCAAATCAAATCATATACTAATGTATACTACAGCAGATACAATTAACAAATTATAACATAAATACTATATTATTGTAAGAGTTCATCTCGCATTGTTTACAATCACCGCATTCGGTTGTTTGCATTTTGAAAACAGATAATAATCGTTGACTAGTTAACAATGTGGCGTCGAAAATAAACATATACACAAATCAATCAAAACATAAATCATATTGATAAAACATGACATGAATCGACAATTACAAGATAAAGGGACGTCAGTGCGAAGTCATTCAAAATTATTAAATTGTTATAGATTCGAGTGATAGTTCGAGCTATGAAATATCAGATTTTCTGATAAGTTTTATCTTGTGCGTTACACAAACTCATCGTCCAGATTTTACCGCGATATCAGATAACGCCAAGTTTAATAGCCTTTTAACACGCTTTCTTCATTATTATTTTTTATAATAAGAATTTGTATCGCGAAATTTTAAACTGCTTGTTTATATAACAAAGAAACAAGCACTCGATCTCATGACAAAACAAAAGAGTTAACAGAAAAGGATTGGCATTTAGCAAGAGCA
This sequence comes from Papilio glaucus, assembly GCA_000931545.1. Classification (NCBI taxonomy): domain Eukaryota; kingdom Metazoa; phylum Arthropoda; class Insecta; order Lepidoptera; family Papilionidae; genus Papilio; species Papilio glaucus. The sequence continues at coordinate 276,569 of JWHW01022544.1, forward strand.
CATAAATCGTTTCATTCACAACCACACATTTACATTCAACATGGCCTTCTTTAATATGTCATCGATCTTGTCGATATGTCACCGACCAATTACAAACTTCTTCAATTTATAATCGGCGTAGGCATATGATAAACTGTCAGCAAATTGTGAACTATATATTTTATTTGTATTACATTTAAGGTTAAGTTAGAATGGAAAATAGTTAAAGTTGAGTTTGATTAGACATGATAGTTAATATACAATAATAATTTTAAAAGTTGTTTATCAAAGAAAAAATAGGTTTGTTGAGTCACATGTTACACATCAAATTGACAGTGATTCGTAAGTTCACAATTTGCTGACAGTTTATAATACGTTTAGTCCGATTATAAACTGACGAAGTTCGCAATCTATCCGGGACACATGTAAGGTTATAGTGGTTGTGTACCCTTCTGACGCTACCACTCACTTTTCCGTCATAAATTCTCTGTGCCTCTTATTTATCCTTTCAACGTGATAGAAGTACCGAAGCGTACTTTCTCAATTCTAATGACCCTGAGACCAATATCCCTACCACGCTATTAGATAAATATTATCGTAATATCATTGTGGCATCTCTTTATTCACTTTCCTCATTCATCTAGGTAACAATATCCTTGAGGTAGTAATAAGCCACTGAGTTCCTTTTCACTTTATAAATAAAATATAGTTTGCAATTACGTCATATTGGTGTGTAGGCTTGAGCAGCCTTCGATGTGGACAGCGCGACCCTCCGGCAAAAGTGAGTCTTAGCAGGGTCATTATAAGACTGTTTAGTTCGCGATTAGGCAAGGGCGCCCACACCGATGACCAAATGAGGGTACCCGTGGGTAGCGTGGAGGTGTAACAACCGAGGCTGTTCCAGTACCGACACTTAACTTAATGTGGGTTGCTAATTAAAACTATACGACAACAGATTATATAAAACACAAGCCGGATCAACAACCCAAATATAGTCTGTAGATTATGCGTCACGGGAAAAAAACAAAAAAGGTCTCAACCTTTTTGGCTTTTTCTTTTAAGTTTGCGATCTGCGAAACTTTGTCGGTTTGAGTGCCTTCTTTGTTTCAGAAAGCAAACATTGAGTCAGGTTTCATTATCGCACCGACCTAGATAAGCTGATGCACTACATGTTTAGAAAACTGGTACGAACGAGCGCCCATTCTTCGCTTTGTTCCCACGACACCGCTCTTACAAGTATCTGCGGTCGATCTCAAACGATGTGATGTGCTCGCTTGACTAACTAGATGGTTTTTACACATACGAATATGACGGTCGTTTAAATTATGTTTCCCGTAAACTTTTAACTCATTGGGAAATAAGAAAAATGATTTCTTATTCTCAATGTACATTATGCACAATCAAAACATAAATATTTTAGATTAAAATTGAGGACAAACAGATCAACATGCTTTACTAAGTGCTTTGCAATTTTTTTGGTTTTTGAACTATAATTTTTATAATTCACATACAAAGAAATTGCTTATTGTTTAGAAGCAGATTTTTCTGTCTTCTCCAACAAAAGCTTAAATGAAGAGGGAGCGTGTTTTCTATTGTAGGTTACATTTAGTAGGAATGTCGTCGAAATCGAGTGACCGTCGGTTGTTGTACTTGAATGCATAAAGAATCCACGCCCCGCTCTGGAAGGGCGCGTAGGCAGCTCTCGGTGATTTGAAATGAAAATCGATAGCTATGGCATGAGGGAACCTGCCCGAAGCCCCGTGGGTGTGACTCCGAGGTCTCGTAGGAACCGGCAAGAAACCGGCGCCACAACCACTTTTACATTACGACTCTGTGTAGCATTGCAGGGACACCTACTCAAATATGATTTATAACCTCGAAACATTCTTCGACAACAATCGACGATTACGAAATAAGTGAAAAAATGAGATAAAGCAAATTGATATCAGGCACTAATTCTTTTGCTATTATTAACCAACGTATTCGAGAAGTATACTTGTAACACAGTCTATATTTCATTATTAATCTTCTTATCCCTCCCCTTTCCCCACTTTTTAGAGGGATCGGAACAGTACGACCTTACTCCATACTGTAATAGGTTTTAACTATAGTTTGTTTTATACGACTGTCCGACGCCAACCCTCCTCGGGCATGTAGATATGAAATATTAGTAGATTATCGAAATATATATATATATATATATATTTAGATAATCTATATTTATTTTAACCATTCCCAACCAATTTTAAACTTGATTGGAAATGGTTCACGACAATAGTCGAACGGCGGATTCGAATATACGACCATGTGCAATATTAAATCAGTTTCTAATAAAATATTATATTTTGAGAGAAACATCATAACAGATCTTATAACATAGCTGTAAATCCCATAACAAATCGGAAGGCAATGATTTCCATTTCGTACGGTTACGACATATTTTTGCAGATTACAGAATAACAATAGTATTTACGTGTTAGTTTATCTTTCTTAAATACTTCTATTATTTTATTCTATGACTAGTAAGCCGGTGAACACGTTATTTATTTGTAGAAGAAGCGAGATATATTTGTCTCCAGAGGCCTCATTTTGTGACTGACCAATTAACATTGTAACATGGTAATATCTGCCTGGCTCTCCACGTCCTTAGCGTAAGTGCACTTTAAACATAGAACAAGCATCTTACATTGTCTTATTGCATATAAACCCGCGTCATATTTTAATTAAATGCATCTGACAACCTATTTCAATGCAGATACCGACTGCATCAAGACTTTCATTACAGAACTAGTTTGTGTGTATAATTAATGAACTATAGGCACCACTGTCCTTATTGCGTTGATTTAGACAAACGTACCTTGATTGAGAACATTAAAATAGTCGTTTACGGTTACATATTTATAGATGGAGACAAAGAAGGAATACAATTTCAAGGCTTTAAAGGGACTCGAGTAAACATCGCTTAGCATAGTTGAATATTTAGTGGTACGCATAGAACTACGACTAGTGTGTTTATTATACAGTGATTGTATTAAAAAGGTCCGTTGGCAAGATAAGAATTGCGACACAAAGACAACAAAAAATACGTGTGTACGAAAATGTGATAGATATGTTTTGCAGCCTAAATCCCTGGCGCACACTTCTTACTTTTTCTACATCCATACATTTACGCACTCATACAATGGTTACACATTCCCTTGATAGTGCCTTTAATTACTATGTGATTATTCTAGTTTATGTAAATTCGTCTAAAACGTCCGCTACCAATAGTGCCACGCTTTTACATAATAAATTTCGTTTGTCACTCTCTCTGCAGTCATCGCTTCAACAACATCGAAACCTCCGAAAGCATACCTTTCATAATTTTAATCAAAACATCACCATAAGCCATAATCTGTTTTATAGCAGTCAAATTTGTTTACTTTTCTATTTTATCCATTCCTGGCAATAAACTGACGACCTCCGCACTCGCCAATAAATGTTGACAGCGGCACAAGATTCCATCAACCCGAATGTATTGAATGTAACGATGTAAAACCATTGACCCACATAGCACAATGGATGAATAAATCTTCGTGTTTACATAAAAAAGGTTTTCGTTGCCACCACTGGCGCCAGTGTGGGTGAACTAACTTGGTAATAGTCTAACGGCTCCCACTCAATTTATTAACACAACCTTAATTCGATAAATACACTTAATGCCGTCTTACTTATAAATATCTGTATTTAGCAAAGGTCTGCGGTAAGAAAAACAATGTGCATAAACTCTCACAATGCTTAACTTTTAACCATAACTTCTTAACCTTCATCTGGTTATCAGAGGTTATGATAGAATATGTTGTCTTAGGTGACCAGAGGTTATGATAAAATATGTTATCTTGGGTGATCAGAGGTTATGAAAGAATATGTTGTCGGGGATAGGAGTATGCAAAATGAATTCAATTCGAAAACAATAAAATTCAAAAACAAGTCCTTGAAATAAAAGTATTCGTATAATACTTTGGTGGTTTAGTTTAGTGCCAATAAAATAAGATAACGTAAATAGATTTGAGCCAAATAGCTTTCTGTGTTTGTTATAAGCAAATATTTCATATTCACGCTTTAAATGCTTCTGAGTGAAGTAATGAGTGGCCATTGGTGATAAAGTTGTAAAATCCCGCTTTAAACTAAACATTCGGCTTTATTTTAATAACCTTGACAAGTTATTTCGTAGTTTCGGTAACATCTTGGGGCATAATATATACTTTAAACTGGCGTTGAGCTGAGTCTCAGTAAAGTTCTAAAAAGAAAGTTATAAAATATTACAAAATTAAAGGAATGAAGACGAGATCTTTATTCGGTGCCGCTATCGCTTAATGCTACCTATGGTGATGGAGATTTAATAGTCTATCATAAAATTTATTGGAGGAGGGGATGGATAGTCAAAGGAAATATCCTTTTTTTCTGAGTATCCTCTGTCCATTTGAAGGTAGGCAATGCATCTGCAACTCGTTATCTTGTTGCAGAAGCCTATAGGTAGAGGTAACAAAATAACATGAACCGCTTGCTCGTTTGCCACAACGCCAATGATCTTAAAGTTTTCTCTTACTATCATTGGCTTTGTTCTGGACTATTTGACATAAAAGGTTATATAACACTTTGTCTTGTTTGTAAATTAAAATGAATTAATTAAATCAATTTATATTTGTAAGTATGTATGTCGAGAAAGTGGTGATCTTTAATTATATCGTGGCTTGTGTTACTTTGCATTTATGTGAAAGGTCTATGATAAAGTTAAAAGAGATGATCTGTGGTCAACCTTGGTTGAGTTTGGATTGAACAGTAATCTACTACAAGAGTTAAAGTCTCTTTCTAAAGATTTCATTAAGAAAGATTCTACTGCTTGTGTTAGGATTAACGGGGCCTACTCTGACTGGTTCAGCATCGATAAAGGTGTAAGACAGGGCTGTGTAGCATCCCCGTAGCTGTTCAATCTCTTTATGAATTATCTATGTAAAGAGTAGGTAAAACGCGTGGTTTTTCTTTTTGAGAAATTTTTAAAGTGCGTTCATAATCCGCTAGCATCGATAACGCTTCCCCGGCCATCACGCACGTCACTAATCTTGTCTCGCTCGGCTCGACCGTACACCGCGCCAACGACTTATTCAATTTAATGTTTACATTAACAATAATTTTATATGATGATCGTTTTACTGCTAATATTTATGTTAATTCAATGTGACAATGTGCACTTGTCATCCTTAAACTTTTCGGAATTTTGCCAAGGTATATAATACGGTATTGATTGCTTACGAGATGCGTTTTACAGCAATAGTTCTTAAATTCATTTAAAACCATTCGCTATAATTTGTATAACGTTTATTCAATCTTATATATGATATATCTATATTATATATCTCTTTGTGTTCGGCGTGGCTCGGGTGAATTTCAATATTTAACGTTCAAAGTTTTTTTTTAAAATGTAGCATTTTAATGGTTAAACTAAGTTAAATTCATTTTTCATTACATTCCTCGATAAAATATTAATAGTATAAAAAGTAATAACTTAAAATATTATGACATAAATCAATATTATTAAAAGATTTGTTTTGCTCGTAACGTAAACATGTATAAACTTTCGATGTGCTCCTAAATCATAGTGTTAATCGAGCAAATGGCGTTCATTCAGTTCAACTTTCTACAAAAACAAGTAGGTGGTAGTGACCGGCTCAATTTCTCTACTTGCCGGTCGAGTTGTGGGCTTAAAATGTTCTTTTTTGATTATTATTTTTAGAAAAAATAAATAAATCGGTAATATAATTCGGTGACAGTAGTTTTAACGTTAAGAAATATTTTTTAAAGTCAGTGGTAATTTAGCTTTGGCACAGCGCCACCTTAAAACACGACACGTTTTCCCGCAACGAAAAAAAAGTCATGGACATAGATTTATCTATTCTATCTGACCACGTCTAATAAGACTCGTAGGCTATCTAGCAGTGCATTAAAGACAAATCGTTCCCGAATCTCTTATTTAACCCACTATAATCATACTCGTATAATTTACCATGCTATTTACGTCACTTCGTCAGTGATAAATAAGGCTTTAAAAATTAAATCTTGTTTCGTAGATGGTTAGTCATTTTCACTTATAATACGGTTCAGATTGGCATATAGAGTTTACACTGTAGTTACGAAAATTATGTACGCAGTATCAATGGTATTGGTAGCGACGTGGATCGCTAACAAGTAAACAGTTGTGTTGAAAGCGTCTCTGTTGCGCCACACGTGTGGGATGCGCCGGCGCCGCCCGGCCGTCGCCTCTGCTGTACAAAGCTCTAAGGGTCCCCCATTCATTTTGCGTTTAGCAATTTGCCGAATGCACAATGTTTACCCATTCATTCATCCGATTGTGCAACCAATGACTCCCGAACTAACTGACCGATTGTATATTTAGTTTATCTTTATACATCGCTATAATTTTATGACTAGTGTTAATTAAAAAAGAACCATGAAAGTGTTGAACAGATAGGATGAAATTGATGATTTCAAGTAAATCGCCACTTTTAAGAGGTTATATGGATCACGTGGCGCACGTATTTATTCTACGAACCACAGAGCATGCGTAGACGTATATGGAAGAAACAAAACAGAGAAAAACGTATTATCTGCGTATTTCTTTAGTTGCTTGTATGCGTTTATATTTATGAAGTCGGTCTTCAACTATCCATGATAGTAGCAGTTATCAAAACATACATATTTAAACCGTGTATTTATTTCATTCGAATTTTTAGATAAATGTTATCAGCAACATGAACGCCTATTCTAGACCGTGACTAAAATGCCATGCGCGATTCTATGACTCATCATACAGAAGTCGGCTGTTATGTCTCCGTTTTATGATCCCGATAGATGGCTGTCGTCTCTCTTTAATTTACAGCTTCTCTAATATGGCTAGCCTTCTCGCACATAGCCGGCACACATGCGCCCGATTGCTCGCCCACGAACGAACGTCATGTGTTAATTAAATTATTTCTACTTTGCATCAATGGTAAATACAGCACTAGTGGCTCGTGATTTTGATTTGAACTAGAAAATGAGTTCTTTTATTTTGAGAAGATACTAAATTGCTTTTTAGTACATAACTTGTTCTCATACCTGTGTACTCGTGATTTCGGCTATAGAACGGCTTCGGCTGGTGATGTCGGCTATAGAACAACAATTATACTCGTGGTACAACTGCTCAAGAGCAATGCTTCAGTTATGTATATACGTATGTACACAGCTACACGTGTATTAACGCGTTAAGAAGCGGTCCACCTTTTCGGTCTTTAGTTATAGAATAAATTAATGGAAAATATTTTGTGAGGGTCTCGGCCTGAAGGTATTTATCTAAGCGGAGGCTACAAATTCTAACTTGAGCACAAAAAACTCCAACCATCCCAGCATTTTTAAATAAAGCAAGTTATAAAACTCAAAGAATTAAATTAATTAGGAAAAATTTATAAAAAGCTGGTCAACTTTACTAAGTCAGTTTATAAGTAGATATGATAGAGATAGTGGATAGTCCACTGGATAATCGCCAAATCTCGAAATTAGATCATGTAGAATGCGAAAATACTTTAGCCTAAGCAGTTCAACATCTTATTACATTTTAACTGTGACTTCATCTTACTATAAATAATTAACTGACACTTCCTGTTACAATTTAAACTATTATTTAGTATAATTTCTAAATCAATTGAGAAAAACAGATACTAATTAGTGTCTGAGATCAGTACGTCCCAAAAGTGATTAACTAAATAAAAATTTAATTTAAATAAATTGTAACGGTAGTTTTGTTTTCTGCATAACTATTATTTAAAAGTTGCCTTGCCTCGAAGTGTAATGAAACAAGATGAAATGACGTACTTCACCAGAACCTCGCGCCCTCTGCCGACGAGTCTGTAACGCCCGATATAAAGATTTCCAGCTACATCACAGAAAGTGTTTTCACTAAAACGGTGTAGTAAAATGTCAATCCCACGCTTATTTAATCTTACGCTTTAGTGAAAAGATATGGAGAACTTTAACTGTTTTAACTACATAATACACATTGTTTTTCTTCTTTAATAGATGCATAAAATAAAATTAAGCTATGAATAATAAATCACAATTGAACTAATTAGATGATTTTATAAAATTATGGTACATTAAGAAATTAATTTGAATAACGACTGACACTACTGAGAAAACTTTAAATTGATTACTCTTAAACGTTACGTGAGAAGTAATTTGTTTAAAAAGTTGGGACAATTATAACACGATTAGTAAATGGAACAGGTTATGCCCGCATGCTATCGATCGATCCTCCATTATATTTCTTATATAACGGTAACTTGTTATTGAATGTACGCGCCGGCCCTTCGATGTTTAAAAACGCACTATCGCCGTGCTAACATAACGTCTAACAAAAAAAATTTACTTTTAAAATAAAATAGTAGATTCTCTCGAAGTACAAATATAACGAGTTAACATTAGTCCATAGTCCGATTCCTTTCCCTTCTTATTCTTTCTTAGCTCTCAAAACGGTTTTGTGATTATTTTGGAATATTTATTATGTCAGTTCTGTTGAGTGAGAAAATAAATTAGCCTTTACACAAACACAAATATAAGTGACTAAAAAACCCTAAAATATTATAAATGTGCGTTTGTTTGTTTGCTACGCTTTAACTCTTTGACAACTCAACCTATCATCATGAAATTGTGCACACACGTTCTCAGGGGTACAGAAAATAGCATGGGGTACTAAAATCCCTAAAATAAAACTGCTCCCGAGGGTTAGGAAAATACATAAAATCTTCGTTTATAATATCGGTTGCCATAGTAATGTTACATGTTTGGACAATAACAACTTTTTGACACATTTTACCTATAATTCGAAGTTATACGCGGAATTATCTTGCACAGATTTCCAGTGGGGCAAAGGAGAACGCGGGCAACATTTATTGTCAAATTAATATTATACCTCGCTTTAAAATCGTACTTACGGCATAACAATTAAGCAGTAAGCAACGAAATTGTCGAGAAAGTTAATATACACGATACAATATTGTCACATGATATTGTATCAAGATATTATAATCATATTTATCATCTCAATAATTGCATTAATAATATTAAAAGTAAAAATATCGAAACGCCGGACGATATTTTGAAACGAGTTACACAGACATCGTCTAAATTTCATCTCAAGATATACGGGATGCGTCTGTTTCGTGCAATCTTGAATCTTATCTCTGCTGACTAAAGTTTGAAAAAGCAGTGACGCTTTAAATTGGGGTTCTAAATGAATTAATTGGTTATTTTTAATGATATAGCATTCGTATTTATAAACTAAACGAACGCAGCAGTTGCGGATGTGATATTTGGAAATGGTTCTACTGTAATATAAACTTTAAACTATATACGTGCTCCCCTGCTCTGTGGCTATACATTGTTGCGATTTATATTTGTCTGCAAGGAAGCATTTACAATTACAAACGCATATGACCTATTAAAGTGGTACAAAGCCGCGTTTCTAAGCGTTATACGATATTGAAGTCCACGTATAGTGTTTTATCTCAAGCTTTTAGGATGCTTAGCTAATCGGTAAATTTAAATCTTAATTAATTTATTGACATGCGGGTTTCTTTACATTTTTTTATAACTCGGCTTGCCTGCGTTTTAATTACTGTATATTGTTGCATGACTTACAAATTATTTCAATACAAAGGACAAGCTGAGCCCCGCGGTTTTACCCGCGCTGCAGCTTCATTTAACTGACGAATGTCAAGCCTAAGCTGAACCCTATATAATATAATTCATCATATAGATCTGAGGTCAACTTATTTACAATACATTGAATTGTAATAGTTCTCTATACAAACTTTCATCTCCTTTATTATTTTAGGTAATGAATTTTCTGACATTTCTAGGCCCAGTATTACTATAGATTATTCAATGATAGATTAACTGCTTGTTTATTGTTGTTATTCGCGTATAACTAAACCCTATTAATTTTGTAATTACATGCTTTTGTTTCAGGTATGTTTATATTCCCGCTTGAATGATGAACAACCGGCAGCAAAAGTTTAACTAAGCAACTGGTAATTCCTTATTGTTTACGTCTTTAAGTAATTTATGAATAGTGTTCATTAAGTGTCTTACAACAGCGCTGTCTTCCTTGATTGTATGATTGTTGGAGAGCGTAGTGACATGTTCCGGATACCGCTTATATGTACAGTTCAAGATAATTGACATATTTGTTGTAAAGCTATTATACAATTTAAATTTACCGTTGGAAGATATACGTCCTTTACAGAAATATGTACGTCTGACACTATAGCGATATTGTGTTTGCTTTGTCTATCCGTCAGAAGTCGGGGCACGTCGCTAGTAAGATAAAATATGGGCTAAACGTTTATGTCTTGCCACAATCAAAGATGCTTCTAGCAGCGTGAATAGATTCGACGATCATTAAACATGAGAACAATGCAAGGTGCGGTTACAACTGTAATAAAAATCACAAGATGTTCAGGATGGGAGTGCCTAATGGGTCTGTTAGGTTGCGGCCCTAACCAATGGACCGAAGTAACATGGACGACCGCCTTTTTAAATGTTCCACTTCCCTTAAAAAATAATTTTGAAGTTGGCATTATTATGACAGTTAATAGTCTCTTAAATTATGTAGATACATATTTACTCTTTGAATTTATTTACTGATATTTATCTTTACTATTAATTAAATTAAAGATCAATCTTACTTAAAATGCCGCTCAATATTAGAGTTCACGAACTGGGTGCCAGTACCTACCACCGTATCATTAGTGTAACGATGTTTAATAATTAGGTATAATAAAATTATAATGTTTTACGCCCGTCGGAATAAACACAATTTTGTATAAACTCGCTGTAAAATCAATCAGTTAAATAAAATCCTCGAAAAAGTTACATTTACTTCTGAAATTTTCTTTCATAAATCAATATCAGTTCGTCGTTCGAAATATAGACGATCGCGTGTAGACAAATCTGAATAATTTGTCAGCGGTTGCATGAATGAGTGCAGTGATGGCGGCCGAGTTGGCGGCAATGGCGCGAAGTTCCGCCGCTTCCGCCGCGCCCCGCATTACAATCGCCGGACTCGGTCGACGGTGGCGACCCCTTTTAGAATGTTCGGTTAAAGATTTACCACATTATCAAGCAAAATTAATAAGTGCACGAATAAAGTACAAAAAATATACATACATTTCCCTGTAGATGTTGTTAATATGTGGCATTGCCGTGGAAAATACCTGCTTGTGATTCCTATTTGCACGATATGAATGAAATTGAAAGTTCCTAACAGCGGTTCGTTGTCGATAAACATATTTTTTTAAGATATATTCTAATTAGTAGATATTATAATGTCGTTGGTGTAGTGAACGTTGTCTTTATTGGAAAACAGATTTATAAATGTCAAAGAATAGTTTCAAGCTTAGCAGTTTTCTCTTTCAGAGATCTCGCTCCGTCTTACGCAACTCGAATGCGTCGGCGCGCGTTTCGTCACCGCGGAAAACGCGCTGGCCCATTAAATTGTTTTATTATGAACTCGACGCCATCTTGCGTATTTTTGGCGGGAGTTTAGGTGTTTATCCGTTGGGACACTGTCCAAACAGTAATTAGTAAAGCTAAAATTTATTTTTGTAGTTTGTCCCAGCGGTTTGCGTGGAAAACATTGAGTGTTTTGTTTAATTTCAACGTCTTGTGTTATCATCGCCCCCTTCGGGTGTGAAAAGTAGACAAAAATAACATATTGTGGACAGTGCGTTGCAATAAGCAACTTGTTCGACACGGTAGGACTGAAAGCTTTTAATTTCTCTCATCATTAATAAAACGGTATGTAAACTACATGCCAGACTACAAGTCTTCCTGCTTTAGATAGTTGAATGACCGCTGTTCTGTCACCTTACAACTCGTCTACAAACATTGCCGAGCGTTACCCGTCTCACCTGTTTCATTTTTAATTAAAACCGACGCATCTCTGACAAACGATGTTTTTATTTTGTATTATCTGAAAGTGATTATGAATGAAACTTTAACACGTACTCACGCCTTAACAATACATTTCGTCTTAATATACAAAACGTAATTCATTCTCCTCATTACTAACACATTTTTACATAGATTTTGATAATATATAAAATTAACCTACTAACGGTTAAATTCATGATTTCTTTCGGCTCTACTTACTAATCAAGGTATCGAGGAAAGCTTCCCAATTCATCAGTACATAAGTATTTTAACAATACTACTATGAAAGACATTAAATCTACATACATAAAAACCTATATTACTAATTAATCTTATAAGTTTATAAGTATTATTAGTACACATAAGTATGTGTATAATTTGTTTAGTTCCGCTATTATGTTTTAGTATAGTTTTACTGAATACACATTATAGATAATAATTATAGATTATTATTTACCATTATAAAGTTTTTACGCGTTTATCATTAATTGTACGGTGGGCGAATTATTCATTCTTGAACTATATTCGCAAAATTAATCGTTGGAGTTATCTTCATTGTAAAAGCGGTGTCGTCGGTCAGCGAATACCGAATGCCACTTACATATGTCACACCGCAGTCTTTACGTTTCATAACCTACATTTTGTAGTATAGAATACAAGCTGTATAGCATATGTATACACAACCTCCGTAATAGGCAATGCACGATCTCAGCAACAACAGGGCCACTTACACAGCTTTCCAGTTTCGCACTGAACGCAGTGAATTTCGTGAAGGTTAATATTTCAACTTTAATAGATTTCGATGCAAGACTTGATAGGAATTTTGATGCGGTTTACAGATAGCGTGTTTGATTTTAAAGAGATTTAACCTTTACTAACTACTGAATATTATGTTTATTATCATTAAGTTATTGATACAAATAAGTGCTAATTAGTGTTAATATGTTTGTAAATTATTGTTGGTTTAAGACCGACTGTAAGAAAGAAATAGATGGAGTAAAATCAAATCAAAGAATAATTACATTAAACGACAAATAGGTGTTTATAATTATCTAATTATTTATTAGGATAAATTATTTAATCTAATTTATTAAGCTAAAAAGTAAGTTAGTTACGTTTTCAGGAACAATTTGATAATGTATTTAATTTGCCTATTTATAAAGATATAAATTAAATATTTAATCGTAGGATTAGAAACATACTATCGTTTGTATCGCTTATTTAAAGAATTCAAACGTTTTGTCTTTTAAATAGCTGTTTTTTCACTATTACAAAAGATTAAAATTTGCTTTTGATTTGCTATGTTGTTACTGCTTACGTAAAAATACAACGCAGTAAAATGTTTTCAAAATATATAATTGATTAACAATTAAAAAATAACAATAAAATATCATATAAATCAATTAAAACACTCGTAAATGAGACATGTAGGAATTTTGTCTTCACTTTAATAATGGTTTACTTTAAACCGTGTTAAAGTTTCGAAAACGCAGCCGAATGTTTTCTTTTTCGTCCAGATATTTTTATAGCTTTGTTCCTGAATGTTCATCGAAGAATTTCTAAACGCAATTAAATGATTCCCGACTTGTGTATCCCGGTCCCGGCGTGTTTGCGCGGCGTGGGAGCGGCAGGAACGTCGACCCCGTCCGCGTTC
>JWHW01022544.1:291705-342829 GCA_000931545.1 Papilio glaucus
ATTCGTCCGTAGTCAGTACTAAAAGTCGTCAAAAAGGAGTGAAAAACAGCAGAAAACAATATGAACTCAACCGACACACAATCACACAAGGCAAGAGTATTTGTGACGTGCGTGCCATTTTTAATGTTGCCATAACCACAAAAGTGACGTGAAGTTACGAAATGCGGTTTGCAGGAATTTAAAAATGCCTGAAGCCCATAAAACTAACTTTTTTGACTAAGTTTACCTAATATAAATAATTATTGAATTTCCCTCGGTATCTATTGAAAAGTAAGTATTGGAATATGATACATAATAATAACTTCTAATTCGTACACTTTGTTAAATATAATTACAAAAATACGGCTATTTTTAAATGGTGGGAACACTTTAACGGGTGATAATCCGATTAGTCAATATAAATTCTTTATATTATTATAATGTTTCTGTGGCTTCAACAAAAATATAATTATTTACGTAAATTACAAAAAAAATATGTAAATTAATTGTATCTATATGACATTTCAAGACGCTAATTTTTTTTTCAACTATTTATATAATTAATTTAATTATTATATATTATTCTGCCATTGTTCTTTAAACTAATTAATTCATACAGGCAAAGTTGCGAAAAACAGTTAGTATATTTTATAAATAGAATAAAACAAACAATATATAATTCGGCGCGTGACTGTTGCAAACGCGAGCCGGCTGATACAAACAGTTTCGACAAAGGTCAATGCCGCCTCCAGATGGTGATAACAATTGAATCAGTTCCACTTGCAACGAATCAATGTTCATTAGGAACGATGCCACGCGACAGACGGTCTTCTTACTACTAATAATGTGACAATATCTGGAACTAGACTCCAGTGGCATCATAACTTCCAGATCTATTCTATTCTCTTTGATGACATCAATAAAGCTGAGATTTTATAGAACAATAATGATGTATGTGCCATTACTATATTAGAAATCACTATGTCATTGCCTTATTTAAAGTTATTAGGGATTTTTTTTCATCTTTTTGCTTGGAGCTAAGTAAATTGAACTCTCCCCAAGACGACCCTACGAATCGCTCTTTAATGAAACCCATAATAGTAGTTTGGTGATAACTAATTGTTCATAGGCTATTTTCTGTAAGCATACGCGCCGTATAATGTCCTTTATTTGATTATTTTTCGTGTTAACATCGGTACTCAAAAACTTGTCGATGTGTCTAAGCGGAACTTGGTCGTCCCTGATAACTTTCCCGGCACTAGGTCAGTTCTTCGCTTCTCACTTAACGGTACAATCAGGTTGCTGCCGACCGATGCCACGTAACATTTCGTGATTGCAGTTTTCATTGCGGCTCATCGATGCCGTCGTATCATACGATTCTCAACTTTATGCGCATTGTATCCGTATGCAGTCAACATTTTCGAAAAAATTGCCTTGAACTTGCTGATAACGAGAAGTAAGCGTCGACTTCTTTTTTCGCTCACACGAATTTTAATTGAGTTTCGATCCGTTATGTGCCGTTTACCACAATGTAATCACTACACGAACAGCGTATTTTACAAAATACAGCCTGTTAGTTAACCTGTAAATTTCGATTGAGATAAAATATATAAACTCTTATTTTCATTAACCGAATTGATATAGATTAAATGTCGCTTAACTATTGGTCACAGGGTACGATTTTGTCAGATACTGGCACACGTTTAATTTTTTATTGGTATGAGAAACCAAAAAACTTAAACTCATAGTTGTTATTGGTCGAGGATCGACACATAATATTTCTAAAAAGTATTTTTAAAGCATTATTGATGTTTTTCGTTCGTTAATATTCAATTACTTGTTAAATTATCATTGAACGTTCAGATTTCTAAAGCGAAACGTTGCGTAATCCATTCCTTTCAATTTACTTTAATACTGATTAATATTATATATATAATATTGATTAATATTATGATTATATAGATATTATTTACATGATATTATTGTAGACATTGTGCATACAAAAACCACTTAGTAAAATGATGTCTTGCGTTTACACATAGCTGGTCACACTCTTTTGCAAACTCAGCAGAGGTCTCTTGAACTTTCTAATTTAAATCGAAAGATTAAAATAAATTTATATTCCAATTATAATTGTCTTTATTTACTGAGCTTAGTTTCAAAACTTGTTACATTTTAAGATTTAATTAGTTTTAAAATTTAATTTCAATAGTTTTATTTTAAGTTAATATCATGTAATAAGAACGTGTGAGCAATTTTGTTGATCAAAAGATAGAATAAAGTTTTTTATGTTGCTTCACACCGATCGTATCAATTAGAATCTTTTAAGAAGCGAGCATGACATCATTTTGGGCGGTAAAACGATTAGTAATAAAGTAAACACTCTTATGAATAAATTTATAACGTTATTTAAGTGCCATCTAGTCTTATAAGTATTGCTTCAATCGCTCTGCTGTATTGATATTGGATAAAACACCATACGGTGTCTGGATTCTCTTCCTTACATGTGTATGTATATATCTATCTATGAATTAATGTAGACTTTAAGATGTTTAATTTGAAAGTTTTCATACTTATTAACTACATGACAATACATATAAAAATGTATTTTGTATGTCCTCGTCATTATCATGGAATTGTTGTTTTTTTTTTAATTGAGAATACGCCCTTTAGTTAAAATTTATAAACTTTGCTTAACACGACCTCTAAGTGTTTTAGTTTTTTTTTTTATTTGGCTATTCTTGCCACGATGTGATATATGCGTGATAGTCTTCTTATTTATTATCTTATAATTAAAGATATAGTAGGCACCGATGTATGACTGGAATACATTTGTAAACTCGCCCATGTTAAGACATCATTCGTTTTTTTTTCTTTGAGGTTAGGGTTGGACTAGAATCTCGATGTTAAACTAGATTCCTATCTGATGTTTAGTGGCGACGAGGTCAAGAAAGCACGCCAGACTTGTAGATATCCATTCAGTTCAATCTTGCCTTGAGGTTTAAATAATAAACGCGTTGTACAGGTACAAATGAAGAACGAGTATTAACAATTTTTTTTTTAAATATCTTTTGAGTAAAGAGACATGACTATAAGAAAAAGTAGAAAACAGAATAGGAAGTTCTTATTTTTTCAAAACATTAGTCATAATTATATACAAATTTCAAAAGTAAACATACACATAGTAGTACATATACGGGTAGTTCCTATTATTGCCTATTACTATGTACCTAATATGACGACGTCATGGGACAAAATAAGTCATTTTTTCCATTTTTCTTGCATAGAACTACCTACTAACTCTTACCGAGTCTCCTGCTATAGGACAAACAGAATCATATGTTTTCCAATAATTCCCATCCTCCATGACATATGTAATATTGTTTGTACCTTTCCATTAAAACTAAGCCATGACAACGCTGCAAAATTTGTATACCCTCAAGGAAAGCATTTTATATAAATAATTATGCAAGCGAGTCAAAGAAGATACTCTGTCAGTCGATAGTAGTCACTTCGACAAGTCACAGTATAAATAATTATTTTCTAATGAACACGGTCGGAACAGGTCTTATTTTCCTTTTTCCATAGAACATAGTAATGAATGATGACTGAATGTCTACTGCTCACATCTACAGATATTCTTACTTGATACTTATCTAGTGTTTAGGTGGCGCCCCTTCTGGTGATGAAAGTCACTACAGTTTAGTCAGTAATCATCACACAAAACTAGTGTGTCTCGATCCCAGTACATCTGAATAAATGTGTACGCGACTGTCCAAATCTTGGAGTCTCTTATATGTGGTTGTAACACACAGGAAGATCTGGAATAATGCTATTTTACAAAAATAGACACAGATACAATGCGGGAGAGTTAAATTGGTCTGTATTTTTTTTGTTTTTACTACTATTGAAATTTTAACACGGGACTCCATGTTCCATCATATCTACAAACATTATACAAATATTATATATCAACGATAGCAATCTAGAGTCTACTGTATTACGATATTTTGCTAATTTCGTACTCACAATTCGGCTAGATATTTAAATAAATAAGGTGAAAGCTGAAGTTTTAAAGTTCCATTTTTATGGTTGGATTACCTATTCTTATCTTATTTAAATAAATATACCTGTAGTTTTATTTTATTTCAATGTTTTTGATACCCTATTTCGGTAAATTGATAACAATTTTACATAATCAACAAATAAAAAGTTAATAATAAAACTATTTCACTCTAATTTACCAAATATTATGATTCTATAACTTCAGTTTATGTTTCATAAATATTTTACCAACCAATAAATAACACAAAAATATTTATACTTTGCAACACAGGAACGATTGAAAAGTATAAACAAGAGTTCAACGACAAAATCTTTTATGTTGTCGATGGTTGATACGTGCTTAGAACAGGTGACGCTTTGAGCCATTCTGAATGGTAGTAGGCTCACTTTTGTATTCTAAAGGGACGTTATTCACTATTGAATTCTTGGCATAGTGACGTCATGGGAGGGGTGCGCCGTTATGAGGTAATCTCTAAATATCTTTACAAGTGTAAGGGGTCGTTTTTTGTTGAGACTAATATTGTTATGGAGTCTTATTAGTCATTTATGTCGATGTATTTTTAGCTGGGGGATCAGCCACAACAGAACACGCCGCTTAGCCACATGTTTTTTATTAGTAAATGTATGTTAATTATACATTTTAATAGATCTCTGGCATATGCTACATAATGCAGTTCGTGTTAATAACAATTAAGAGGATTTATGTATTTTATTACCAGGAATCTTGACTCGTGTCCCATGTTCAGGAAACATTAAACCATGACCTGAATTTATTCATAAGCTATATTTTTTATAATACCAACATGATTTCGTTTCAAATATAATTAATGAGATTTGGAAATCGATTTGATATTTATTTAATCTAATCGATTATTGCTGAACAATACTTAAATCGATTTCCATTAAAATTGTTGTTGTTGAACAGAGAATCGATACGTCAATTACAAGTTGTAAAGGAAATGGTGGTATTTTAGTGCTAATATTATGCAATATACACATCATATTTTAATTGAATTCCGACTTATAACAGCTTAGGCTGCAATAAAATGAACGATTCGAGTAATTTTAATTATTAATCATACTTATTTTAACCTTTAACATTTCATTTTGTGTTTCAAATATAAATCCTTACGAGTTTCTTTTAAGACCCTAACTAGCTGACAGGAAAAGTATTTGTAAAACGAGTTGTTGTGTAATTCTGCTTCTGCTCGGTTAGACAAAGGAACGACCGTTAGTTCCTTTTGCCCTTGTTTTATTCTTATGCGATGTTTACTTTAACTCGGTTTTGTAGTAGTTTCCTGTCAATGTTACTTTAATTAAGCAAATGGAATGTTCAAGTTACGACAATTGCTTGGAAAAAAGTACTTTTCTAAACTTTTTTTAAATGATTTTGTATTTAGATTTTTTGGTTGTTCTTGTGATAGAGGCAACAACGGTTGTTCCATAAATGGACTGACTTGGTCGGGGAAATACCAGGTCGGCATACGCTTGAAGTAGCACCTAACACCAGATGATCCGCTTGCTCAATTAGGCAATTTGTTTCTTTATAATTAGTATTCAAGTTCTCAATCAAGATTTTACTTAGTCGAAATTTAACCCTGTAACAATGATATAAGAGTTAATTTTTATTGTATTTTCTATCAAATTATTCAAACTGCATCGACATTGAATTTAACTGCTCAACGAATAAATTCTATTTTAGGACTTCGTCTGTTTATAATATCGAAACTGTGCCGCGTCAGTACAGACTGATGCCTGCAGCATCTCGTCTTACGAAGCGGTGGTTAGTATAGGATTTGCGACAAACGAGTCTGTATTCAACTAAGATAGGTTATATGTGTGACGTCACTAACTCATTTAATATAAACTTCCGACATACATATGTATGAGGAAACTTATTGAATTAATTTGAAAATGGATTTATATATGATTGGATTAAATATCCACAGAGTAAATTTTGCTATTGTATAAATTAACAGAGTTTAACTGGTCAGTTACTCTAAATATTTTTTTCTACGAACTTTTCTCCTTTTTTAAAGGCATATGTACTTTGTCAAAATAATATTCGGGTTTAATATTGCATTAAAGCAACTCTTCCCCTCTTTCTTGAATGAAAAATGGGAGATGACCGGCATCGTTCTGCTTAAAAATGTTTCTTCATTCAATCCACTAGTCAAGTACCTTACTTAGATGTAACAGTAATCTTACGTCGAAAATATATAAATAAATAATTTAAACAATTACGAGATTCATTAAAATAGATTTGTTTTTTCGTGACACTCGAATAATTTATTTTGCTATTTGTTGGTCTACGCTCAACTCTTATGTTAAAATGGGTAAGTTATTCGTAATAAGTAACGCAACACTGTGTAATGTGTGTCCGTGCCCACACCGATGAGCTATTATTTTACGAATGTCAACTAATATGTCCTCAACCTATTGACATTAGTAACAACTGGCTGGACGAAACGCATGTTTATAAACAAATAACACGAATGCCTATTAAAATTAAAAACAAGAACGCGTGACGGTAAACTATGTGTGGACTTGCATCAACAGCGGTGACGATGTGCGGCCTTGTGTCCGCAGTCCGTACCAACTGATCCCATTATCTCAATCGCGATACGCTGTGACACAATCCGTTCGGAATTTCGCTACCACAATGCTTTATTACGAAGGTAGGACCAGTTAAAGGTAAGCGGGATGGTTGAGATGATAATAAACGACGAATCATTCTTGATGAGGCGTACTCAATCTTTCATACCGCAAGCAATATTCACTGCTCATTAAAACACGGCTTTATTAGTCTAAATCATTTTGGTGTTAAAGAAGAATAAAAATACTGTAATTATAATATTTATTCTGGTATATAGCCCACGTACAATAGAGTAATAGAAGTACTGTGTAATTAGAAAAAAAAACAGGGAGACTAAACTGAATTTAACATTATTAAGAAATTAGAAAATATTTGCATATTAAATTCCAATTAACTATAAGCCAATGCCAAAAAAATATATTAAAATATTTCTTATCACATGTAGTAGTGTAGTCCGAGAAAGCGTTGTCATTAGTTTGTACAGGCAGGCACTTAAATTGATATTTATATTCAGATTAATATACCATTCATAAAAAATTGTTTATAATATTATGTTGAAAAAATCGACGATTTAGTTCGACATTGTAAAATATTAAGTAATTGAACTACAGTAGTTCTTTTATAAAGGATATTAAACATTCAAAATTCATACTAACGTTCCATTTTAAAATCATTCGAGATACATATTTATCCTTCGTTCAGTTCGTTTGAATGTTTTCACGTCGAAATGGTACTTCATAAACTTATCCATGCAAATTGAGATTTCATGCAACCAGCATTACTTGAAATCAACGCGCGTGTACTGAGCCGTCGTGATTTGTCACAGCCAGACATACAATGGGACATACATTGTACGATATATTACCTCTTGCGGCGTCCAACACCATTGCTTTACACCGATAATACGAACTGTCCATCTTAGCATCTTACTCTAACTTGTAGCTTAGTTAAATATAAAACTAGTTTGTGCAACTTATACCGTTGCTTAGTAATAGTATCTGTATAAGTTGAGCTAAGTAGGGATACAGGTTACTTACTGAGCTTCGATTATATATCCGGGAAAAAATGAGAGACAGGGAGTTAAACGAAGAAAATAGAAAATTATTATTAAAATACCTCGATTTAGGCTGGTGTGGTGTGTGTGTGGTGTGACGTGGTGGTATTTCTCTTATAGACTATTCATTTATGAAACAGTATGGGTTGATATTTATGACTTAATTTGTTAAGTTTAATGTAATAAGACTAAAAACTTATGGATTGATATTATTTGCCCCAAGAAGGGTGGAAAAATTCTTCATTATTAATTTGCAAGGGTTGTTCTATTTTTAATGCAATCAATTTTATTGTTCCTGATACAATGCTCCTTTCAGATATAGAAATAAAACTCTTTGTGACCTTATAAGGGTATAGGCCAACTGTGGTCCTAAGTGCCACCCACGCGTACTAATGTCCATAAACGTCATAATGGCCGATCTGACTAAGCCCGGCCAGCAAATCGTCTACCTCTGTTGGTGACTCGATAACTTTACTAAGGTTTTTGCGGTTAGACGTGGGCGATGAATTCACCTTCGATATTAAGAAGTCATGTAGGTGGTGATTTTTAAAAGAAGTTTAGAATAAAGTAATATGTTGATCGATTTTGTAATAAGACAACAGATATAGTGTGGGTAGTTGTTGTTTGTCTATAAATCAGTATTTTATAATTTTTCATGTAGGAAGCAAGCAAACGAGTTAACTTGACCACGCTAGTTATACATACATCCACAAAAACATAGAAAGACAATTTTCTCAGCGGTAAAGGTTACGCGCAACTTCCTATCTTGCAACAAAAAGGAGCAGTACTCCTAAATGCCGGCAAAGCACATGCAGCTCTTTTGATGTGAATGATCTTTGGCCGCGATGACGACGACGATCGATTAAGTGTTTAAAGAAACCAAAAAGTTATATTGAGTGCCTCTACTTTATGCTGGTATTCTGCGCGTGATAGTAATTCCTTGGTCGAGACACCCATGATTCGTTCATGCGCACTGATCTAAACTTATATTATAAAGAGGAAATATTTTATTATTTGCTTGCATTGAATAGGCTCTGAAACTTCTAGACCGATTTGAAAAATTCTTTACTATTATAATCCTACTTTATCCCTGATGAACATAGGCGATAGAGTTTTTTATTTATAATTTTTATTTTGTGTTTGATAGCTCGCGCGAAGCCGGGGCGGGCCGCTAGTATTTCATAAGAAGATACATAACTAGTGATTATGATCGCTTGGTAAAAAAAGTTCTTTATCTTGTTTGATCTATGTTGTACAACAAAATTGCCGGTTATTTTAATTGATATCATTTGTTAATGTATAGAATTATGTTTTCAACATTACAAATGTGTAATGTTAAAGCGCAACTGTGGTGCTGTCGAATGTTTAAATACGTAACAAGACGGCCAAATGACCAAGTAATAGATACTCATGCGAACGAATTCAAGTGTTCCATTTCGGGCTTCAGCTATTTTAATAGCATTCGGTCTTAAGTATTAGAGGGGTTGTTTCTTGTATCAAGATGCTTGTTTCTAGAGCTTTATTTTTTAGTGTTGTTATATTTTTAAATTATTATTAATGGCTTAATAAACATTTTTAACATGAATAGGGGAGGTATAAATATATATACCAAACATTTTGGACAATGATACAGAAAAATTGAATCTATAGCGTGGTCAAGGGCTAACTTAATGATATCTCATATTTTTGTTAGATGGCGCTATATTAAAAAAAAACACGATCTTACAAAATAGAACGCAGAGCGAAGCTCGGCCCACAGCTATTATTTTATAATTCACATGAATTTCAATATTCAATTACTAACAAAATATAGCTTCTTAATAGGAAATATAATAATAATTAATTAAGTAGTTTATTTTACCATTAAAAACTTTCCACTGTATAGAAAAAGTGTAGAAGATACTTTTGTCCTAATCTCGCATATTAAAAGAACGATATTTTAATACAAGTATACTTGATTTTTATGTCATTTCCTTTCCGATGCAAATTGCGTTTTTAACAAAAAAATATAAATCGTAACATTGTAGTTCTAATAATCATTGCCGTAGAGTGATGACGAGTTGAACAAAAAGTGATGATTGGCAACTAATCAATGGACCTTTTAACTTTTTTACCATTGTACAAAGCTTTGTATAATCAATTACTGGTCACTGTGTCCTCGACGGGTGGCCCAACACGATGACTTTCATTGCCCTGTAATCAATAAAATATTTTTTTGGTTTTCATACCAATAGTATGACGTCTCGACGGCTCATATTTACATCCAGTAACGTGCTTTGTGTAAAGATTAATTGTATAACATTTTTGCCGTCGAACGGCTTATTACAATTAGACCTGACGTTCAATAAGTGATCACCCAACATTTTAAATTAATAATAAAATTTGTTTTCAACTGAACAAACCGAGATCTTTTTTTATTATTTTGTAGGTAAAAGGAAAGGAAGAGAAGCGATATGGGGAGTCTGTACAGTACGCCTTTATTCTGCTAGATTATGAGACATCTCCGGTGAAGTTGGTCCATTGATGGCAACAGCTGCTATTGGTGTTTTTTTTTAATGTTTTTGTTCTGGTTTATTCTGTATGTAAGTTAAGATGTATTTTGTCTTGCATATACGTGTATAAAATACATCTTATGACGTTAATGAACGAGGGATAATTACAAGAAATTCAACAAACAAGTCCCTAACAAACAACAGATGGCTGAAACAAACAATACAATAATAAAACTAACGAGAAAACCAATCATTGAGATTCTTCGTAATTTTCTCATCAACGACAATGATGCAATCATAGTAACTTATTTAGCTGCGGCATAAGTGACGAGTAGCCACCGGCCAAGGTTTCTGTTTAATTACAAACGACATGTGAATTTCCGTCGTCAGGGTTATTTTAATGTTATTTTTTAAATTACATTATTTATAGAAGGTTACAAAAGCATTTGAAGAGTAACATTTTTATGGGACATGTTTCAATAGCAAAATAAATAGTAGTCCAACGGCTAAATATATTGGTGTATGATAATTCCCACAGGTTGTAGCCTAATATTCTCACTACACAATATACTGTACACACTATATACGACTACTTATAACAATCACACAAGGCTCCAATCGAAGATTTACCATCGAAGAAATTCCCAAACTATAGGTCTAGACCGTTCATCTATCCATTTTTAGACAGCCATGTGAGGTGGGTCCCAAGACTGATTTTGTTAGCCACTGATGTAGGTTGTTTTATCTTCTTTGGCTGCAAACTTATTGACTGACATTCATAAATGTCAGTCAATAAGTTTTGGCGACGGCGACTTGAACTGTTGATACAGCAGTTCTACTACTGAACGCATGGTCTTATTCAAGCCAATGGTGCAGACCTTTAAGTCAAGATATTCTTTATTCTGTAACAGGCATATTTAGAGCTACGCGTTATGTGGGCAAGATTAAACAATCAAACAAAATCATATAGTGACTGCTGTCCTTGTCAGTTAAAAGATGTGAAAATTTTTATGTCCAATGTTTAAAAAAATACAATATTCCCGAGCAGGGTTGGCGTCAGGCAGTCGGTCGGCCGTAAAACTGTAGCCAAAACCTATACAATATGGACTATAATCATATTGTACCAACCCCACGTAAATGGGAAAAGGGAAAGAGATGATAATGTTTAATAAAATACAATATGTGAAAACATCTAATTAGTAGATCGTAAATAAAGTTAACAGGGGCGACGGAATTTAAATCGTTTGTATTCGTAAGCAAGTCTTGAAAGTAATATCTCAAAGGATAGCGTTAATCGACGAAAACAATTTCGCGAGATTTTAAGCCGTTAATTATTTGAACGATTGGGAACTCGGCCAAACTACCGACGAGTAGCTTATGATGGTGGTGCCATGTTAATGCCAATATAAATAAATGTTTTATATTTACATTTAATGCAACCAAATTTATCTCAAATAAACAATATAGATAATGGAGTCGCATTAGAAGTATAGCATGAAATACTGACAGTTCAACCACTAAATTTAACGCTCTCTTATTCTCTCTCTTATTTAACGCTATGGTTATCTCTTTCAGGTTTAAAAATCAAGTGTTTAATCTATTGTTAACTTTCATTTTATATTACAAATTTCGTGCATCACTAAATGTATAGGTTAAATACATAAAAAGGCAGGATATGGCTTACATCCTATATTTGAGATCAAAGAATGTTTTTATGAATAGGAAATTGTTATTAGACTGGAAGATGTTTATTAAAAGAACGTTTTTATCAAGAGGAAACAAAAACATTATAATTGTTTTGAATACTGAATATTGTATGTATTTAGTAACAAAATAACTGATCTGTTTCATCAAATGTGGGACCTAATTAGTCAGAAAGAAGGGACTTCTAAGAGAGTCTCAATCAGATACACATTAATGAAACAGGTTTCAAAAGTCTCGAGTTACTTTTAAACAAATAGATTTTCCCAAGTAGGTAATAAATGTAACATCATTGTACCAATGATTCAACTACTCGTCGTACATGTTCGGACTTCAACAACAAATTTCCGCTATTTATCCAATGCAAATACGCAGCCTCCGAGCGAGCTTTGTTGTTTGCCGAAGGTTCGCTGTCACCGATGTCAGGCACTTACTGCAAGCTAAGAGTAGCAAATTTAAATACGAGTTATGTGATATTTCGTAAGCATGTTATATGAATATGAATTTGTATTTCTGAATGTGAATATGTCACTCTTTTCAAATTTTTTGTTTGCTATTGACGACAAAAAACTTGTATAAGTAAAACATGTTTGCGGTGAGTTGTTGTTAATACCTACACGATCTGCATTTTTTGGCAGACTACGTGCATTGAGTTTTCAATAGTAATTTGTAAATTATGTTATATATAACGCTATCCTCGGTCGTTGATGAGTACACATATTCGATGATACAAGTAGTTACGATTATAATAATGTAGTACTATAATCTGTACTAATATTATAAAGAGAAAATATTTGTTTGTTCCGAGGAAATTCAAAAACTTCTGAACCGATTTTAAAAATTCTTCAACCAATAAAAGATCGACTAATAGAAAAAACACGCCGTCTTTTCGATGTTAGTATTAAAATAAATCGGGATTCCAATGAGCATTTTTCAACCTTTGGATAGCTGTTTGATACTTTTGTGGTTAAAGCAGGCTAATCTGACCACTCCACTTTCTTTTCACAAGAATTGTTTCTTGGTGTATTTCCTTCCTCCAGTAAAAACCAAAGCATACGTTCGCTTATCTTTATCCACGCTTGTACTTGTTTACGGTAAACATCGTGCCAAATTTTCGACACTAACTCCGCCAAATATAGAAACGGCTATTTGAGATTATCGTCGATTCTTCACGTACAGGCACCGCCTCGCGCATTTGTCTTTGATGTCTCTTTTGATTTACAATGACGCTGTTTATGATGGCATTTCAGAATTGTTTTTGAAATACACCGTTAATTCTCTATTAAATTTCTATGACACATTGCCGTTTCCTCCGTAATTTATTTGTCGGTTTATATAATTCTTGGAGGCATTTGACGCATCCGCTACTGTTGTTTAAAATAAGGTAGCAAACATTCTTATTCTCTTTATTTTTATTGATGCGGACGAAATCTGTCGTCCATACTCGAAATGTTACGTATTGTTACGTTATTATTTACAATGTAATTTCTAGCAGTAGTAGCTACGTTTATTCTATCATCTTTTATGTAATACATCTATTCTTATATATTTTTGTCTTTGCCTTATGACACACGAAATAGACAATATTTCGCACGCCAATGACAAAGTAATTTAAAAACTGTGTCGTTGTGCGCAATAATCGTCAAGCTTTCTTTATAATTGTCTCTGTCGTTTATATCATTCTTTACAGTAGTTGTCTCGGAGAAAGTTAAACGAGTTTCGTCCGCCCTAAAGATAGCGCCCATTACGTTCTACATTCTTATGATAACTTCTTGTTTTATCGAAAAATTTACTTATTTGCATATAACATTGTCTTTATTGGATTTTTGTGCGTTTGTAATGTTGTCTTTCTGACAAAACGTAAATTTATTGCCATTAATGGCATAAAATGACAGAGTACGAAGTGAGTTTATCGTAAACCTCTTTAAATTGATTCAAAGGCTTCCACAGGAATCCCCAGTATCATCTCATCTCACCTCACTTTTTTGTGCGACTAAAATGGAACGTTACTGTCACTGTCATGTTTTACAGGGCATTCTTTAAACTAATTAAAACGGAACACGGCTTCCATCAAGTATATTTACAAGCATAATAACAGTACAACGAGTTTAGTATTCAGATAGCGAAATGGATAAATGATATTCATACGGAACCCGCTGCGGCGTACGTTCATGATCAGAGATACAATGATTTGAATTGTTACAAGCAACCGAGGAAATAGTAAGGTGGTATTTAAATTCTGCCCTTTACTATGATGTAATAAAGATTAGGTTCGCGAGAGATAACTGCGTAAGGCATTATCCCGTTTGTTGGTAGAATCATATAAGGAAACAAGCAATAGTTAATTAAAAAAAAAAACAGAAAACTGACTGACTGTATCCCTATGACACTCCGGGAGAGAATACTAACGCCTCATTCTTCAAACTCGGTCAAGTAGTTTCGGCTACAGAATGTTGTAATGGAAACCACATACATACATATCGTCAAAAAATCCAAGATCAACCCTCTTCTCGAAGCAATGGACTGCTTGCTTTAAAAATTTTGGGGTGTGAGACTGGCAATCCGTACCTGTATTTGGCTCGAATCTGTACGAAAAACAGAGGACTTCCATTGCCTGATGATTATATTTCTATTTACTTAAACTAAACACTATAGGTGTACAGGGAAAATATGAACATAAGAAAACACATTGAACGTCGTAACTTGATTTATCATGGGCTCAGTTCGTATTAAAATATTGATGATTCTATTTATCATATGCATAAATAGACTCACATATTTGATGTTATTTGATGACTTCAACATTATAGCACGAACCAATCGTAATCTCTAAAGTTAGAATGATGATCGCACGGACAAGGTTTATTGAAGAAGTGCTGTACAAACAAAACCCGTGAAAAGATTAAGTCGGTTAGATATCGTTTTTTCTATAAAAAGAGATTGAACCTACTTGCATGTTACATTGAATTCATCTATTTTTCAATACGTTTATATGTTTACTTTTGTATTAGAGAATATAATTTTTAGGGTTCCGTACCCAAAGGGTAAACTCGACTCTATTACTAAGATTCCGCTGTCCGTTTGCCACCAGGTTGTATCTCATGAACCGTAATAGTTGACAGTTGAAATGTTCACAGATGAAATTGCCACTGTTGCCGCTATAACAACAAATACTAAAAACAGAATAAAATAAATATTTAAGGAGCTCCCATACAACAAACGTGATTTTTTTATAGATAATGGTACCGAATCCTTCGTGCACTATTCCGACTCGCACTTGGTCGGACAGACAGACATCATCTTTAAACTATACTCAGTTTTTATCATTACATAAAAATAACATCGATTACCAGTCTTTAAAATAATTCAAATCCAATGAGAGAGTATGTAAGAATCATAGCCTCAAGGCAAGATCTAAAGCGATAAATTTAAACGATTTCTATGTAATTTAATGCGTTACAAAACTGAGACAAATCAAGAACGATGGCGCCGCGACTATTATACAACAATACAGACAAGTAACTTTCTCCGTTTTATATTAGTTTTCGTTTGCCAGTTTTGTTCACTTGCCGTAAAAAAATACTACTTACTGTTGCTTAGCCTTTGCGAATATTAAAATATTGCAACTGTTCAAATTGATAATTACAACATGTGCACTTTTATGTTTTTTTTTATGAAAGAACAAACGAACGATTCGATATAGAGTGTAAGGCACTGCTACACGTAGACATCAGCAACAACCAAGTCAGGTGCTTCTCCGATCGAAACGTCTGTACAGCAACAAAATAAATAAATAAATATAGGCTCACGCCCGTAACCCAGAGGGGTAGGCAGTGATTATAGACTTCCATTTGGCGCGACCCTGGCACACCTCTCTCGCTTCTTCTACATCCATACATCTACGCATACAAGCTCGTCGGTTACAGGTACTCATTATTTCGCCCTTCTTTAGTAACAAATTATTGTTTTTAAAGCTCATACAATGATGTACGTATAAGGGATTGTAAATTGAATATAAATAAAACGAATACGTTCTGGTCCTTTAGCGTGTATGTTTGCGTATAGGTGTGATTGGTTGAATTATTTAATAAATTTTCAAATGTTACAAAAAAATGTAGTCAATACTATGTTTAATTGAGTTATGAACAGATAACATAATTGTAATGTCAACGTCAAACTCTAATTACTATAATCCGTAGAGTTAAAAGTCAAATGTCATAATGTCATCTTATTCTTCAAGTACCTGTTAAATCGTAAGTCATGTGTATGTAATTAACGGAGACATTTTGATATAATTAATTAGACGTTATGTTTTACTGCGTTCTACAACCCAACTATATATTCCAGATCATAGTTTATGCTTTCACTTAAATTAGAGACTTATATCTATGGAATAGAATTGCAATTCGTTTGCAGGAATTTACCAGGTTTGTGGCGTGGATAAAGCACGGTCTACGCGTTTGAGAACGAATGTTTTGGCATGTAAACGTTCCGTGATTTAATTATTTCGCCGAATACGATTAACTGTAACCAATGAAGCACTCGGAATTCGTACATTCACCCCAATAAACCCATATGGTATTTATAACTAACTTTAACTTTTTAAGCAATAAATAGGTAAAAATAGTGTGTTAACAGGTAATTTTATTTCAGTTTGGTCAAACTCCGTTTTTATGTTATACATTCTTCTACCAACACAGCCATTCCGCACTTACTTTTACATCCTTGATGCGCCTAAAATCACGTGCAAATATATACCTAAAACCTAATGCTATGGTAGCGGAGCCGAAGTGGGAATTTTTGTTCATTCTCGTGCGCGTCCGATTTACATATTGGGGTACCTTGAACCCCGTTAATTACCCTACACCACAAATCAGTCGTCTATGTGGAGCCGTGCGCTTAGGATAACTCATTAAATTTGTAAAATCAATTATCGGACATATTCGAGCGCGTTACATTAAAAAAGGGTTAAAATATATTGTTTCCATGCTAATACGTGTGCATTTCAATAATCGGACCATATGAGCCCGATGCAAAGGATTAAAGGGATCACAAACTTGTTAAAACAAACCATCCCCTGGACATCCTCGGGCAGACTAATTTTAATTAATTTTAAAGGAAATATTTCAAGTACAACGTGATAACAGAATCTTACGATTTCAACAAGCCGAAGTCACACAAGTCGTAAAAAAATATCTAATCTTCAAAATCCAATAGGTCCGCATGAGGCCTAGCTAGGATCTACAAGTTTAGCATCGCCGGTTTCCCTGATCGAGCTGTTTGATAACTTTGCAGTAGTCGATGCTATATCTAGTTTCCATGTAGATTTCCATGGGGGTTGAGGCCATAGATTTATATTGTCGTGAGTGAGTAATTAATTTATGTTAATGTTAAACTGTTAATTATTATAATTTAAACTTAGTAATGGAAAGTATAATTAAGTAGGTTAATCATTGATAAACATATAGTTACATGACTCCCCTTTGTTGTTATGAAGACATTACTTTGGTAATTTTATGTAATTCACGTTGTATGTAAAATAAGAAAACGCTGATGATGAATTTTCCACGTTTTCCCGCGTTCTTTTGCCCATAGTCATATCATTCTTTATGCATGCCAAGTACTGGATCATAGTATACCATATAGTACACGCTAAAGAGAATTTACTTAAATGCAAATTATTTTCATGATTTCATAAGGATTTCGAATTCACTTTTTTCTTCTTCAAAAGAACACCATGTGGCTTGATTGAATTTAAGTACTATTGTGTTCGAGCGTAAATATAAATCAGGCATTGTAATAGTAGAATATTTAGTGGCTCCAGCGGTTGACCACAGGGAAACTGTATACAGTTTGCAGTACAGAAAAGTCTCTCAAATTTTATACCTATTTTGAAATAAATACGATATCGCTTATAGTTTTTAATTAATTAAATTCTTACTACTAAATTAAAACGAAACTGAATTTATTTGAAACGACTCTGTCACTGTATGGTCATGCTCTTCCGAGGTTATCAATCCGCGGTATGAGTTATTAGTAAACTTTCTCGAAAAGTAAGCTGCATTCAGATACACATATAGCATACGTTTTATTTAGTAGCAATTGAAAAAAGTTACTCATTAACTAAAATTGAGTAGCCTACGTCGCACACAATACTCGTGTAACATTTTTTACCACCGTGTTTTGTTCAATAACTGTACTTCTAAAAATGTTTACTCTGACAATATTCCTTTCACTTGCATCTAATTCTGTGACTTATTATGTCAAACAAATAGTGTCAAAGACTATCAATACTCGGTGGCGTTGACGGTAGTTTGTGGTTGAACACCTTCAAACGCCCATTAGTTAGACTAACAACCGCGCGTCACAGTTACCTTACGTCTTCATTTGTGGTGTCGACACATCATTACGAACACAAACAATACCTGACAATCTAACTGTGATACACAGGCAGTCATAAGGTGTGGTGGTGTGCACAGAAGTGAAAACTCAAAACAGGGACAATAGTTCAAAAATAATAATATAAATAATCAACAACAATAAACCCTTGTGTCTTAATAATAAAATTCAAGATTGAATACAAGTTCCAAATTCAAATAAGCATGTCGCATCTTCCGAATCTAAAGATTTTCTTCACCTATCAAATATCGTCTAACGCGACTAAAGAAGTTTTCACTTTAAAAAATAGTAAAACTAAAAATTATTCACGGTATGTATAGACATAAATTAAGTTTCCTTAAAATAGGGCGTTGTGGCTAAAATATGAAGATGGTATGCTTCGGTTGTTCAGGCATGTAAAAAGGATTAATGACAAATTTATTGTGCAAAAGTGTTGGTCGGGGCCGCCATGAAACATTTTATCCATCAGATTGGTGATATAATGCAGAAAAGAGATATTGAGACTACCCATAATTGCTGAGTATGTAGGCGTAGAGGTATGGTTTTTAAAAAGCGAAATCGTACCGGCAACGTGTTGAATGGAAATCCGTGATATCTGCCTCCCATTTGCAGATCACAGTGCCTATTTATTTGTCTCTATGTAGAGACAAAACATTTTCTAATTAAATCAAGTTTACCAAAGCTTCTGCGCTATGCTGTAATGTTTGCGTGTGAAAATAATCTTTATTTAACTCTCCTAGAATAATATTCAAGTGGTGTGCTAACTCGGACAATCGCATAGATCATGCTGCCAGCTTTCCGAGGTGAGTGGCACTAGAATGCCATGACATATGCCCACATTTTACTTATCCTATAAATTTATACTAATTAAAATATTAAACGACTGCCGCGAATGTTTAAGTATTATTTATTTTATGTATTTTGAAGTGAAAATGAAAACTTTTAGCCGCGTTAGACGGTTTTTGGTAGGGGAAAGACTAATAGGTTCGCATGAACAACATGCTCAACATGCGTCGGCAATACGCGCAAGTAAAATGCGTATTTGAATTTGGAATGTTTTTCGTTTCAAAGAACTTTTTCTCACTTATTTTTTCTCGTATTCAATTTACAATTTTATTGTTAAGGTACTAGAGTTTATTTTTGTTAATTTTTTTTTTAACTATTGTCGCGCTTTTCTGTTTTGAGATGTCACTTCTGTCTACAGTCCTTATGACTGCCTTGTGTTTTTTCATTTGCTTTATTAAAACATTTATTGCGTGGAGAATAATGAAAGATTAACTCAAGTTGATGATACGTAGGATATTTATACCGAGTTTACATATATTAAGTTACTACGGGGGTTTAGTTTAACTTAAAGCCACGACGCAATAAAAACCGCATAAAAGTATTTAAAAATTGGAGTTAACAAAACGTTGTTTCATATTAAGAACTGGATCTAAAACCTAAATCAACGTCGGATTTTCTTTGTCGGATCTTTAAGTTTGGCAGGTCGACTTGTTATGTAAAATATTCGTTATAACTTTTAATATTTATATACTTTCTCTCACGTGATATCTGATAGAATTTATTCTTAGTATTGAGTTGATTCCCCAACTAGATTAACATGGAGTTATAATGACAGTAATGTTATAATATAAACAGTGGGTTATATAAGATGACAAGCATTAAATAAAACAATTTACAGCTGAGAGACCGTAATAAAAATGATGTCGTGTTCATGTAAACCAATGAAATAAGTGACATTAAGTGCCCACCTTGGTATTGTCACAACGTCCTGAACTAATGCGTGGGTTGATTGTTGATGGTATACATATATGTATGTACAATTTATATTTGCTTGTACTATATAGTGAATATTTAAATTTACTTTTGCATTTAGATGAGAGAGAGATGTAAACCAATATTAGCCGCTGAGTTTCGCTGTCACTTAATACGATAAAGCTCTAAATTCAATTAATGTTAAAAATGGTTGATATTCTACTACCGTACGGTTTTCTCGCAACCGCCTTGTTGAATGATGTGTTTCGAGTGATATTCTTCTATATTACAATTGCTAGGGAGAACAGAAATGAGAGATAGGACCTGTAGCCAGTCTGTCAGACGAATCGCAATCGTGGCTCACGGTAATGAATGCTGATCTACAAAGAAATGTTTATTATTATTTTTCAGTTGCGTGACGTAATAATGTGACTGTTGAATTACAATTGATTTCAGTGAAATTGCACCGGAATAATTTTTATTTTGACACATTTAAAGAAGAGTATAACGTAGGCGTGATCTGATTTAGAACAATTCAAATAGTTTGTTGATGATGCGATAGAATGGCGATCTATTGTTGGTACATGTCAACTTCTGTCTTCTTTCTGTGCGGGTTAAATGTTGTTCGATTGTTATTGTTATTGATTATAACTATTGTTTCAATTTGAGGAACAACACGGTGTTGCTTTTATTGTCAAGGAGGATAGTTAAAGATATATAATTTATGTTACTTGTATCCACGACGGCTAACAAACCTATGAAGAATTCAAAATAAAACAACTTAGCGTTATGATTCACGACGTTCCCAGGTACTGTATTGTTAAATGTTTAGCAATGGAATAGGAAATATAAACTTAAAAGAAATGATTGTTACAATAGCTTGATAAATGAAGTTGATTTATATTGTTAGCCTGGTAGGATGGCTGGCTTTAGTCTTATAATTACTGTCGGGTATTGTTATCATTTGTACCAATGTCGTTCAGTTACTTTTTATCCACGTCCATTTATCTACGCATCATGCTCGCCTCTACGTACTCTGGATACTTCTAAAAATAATATCGTCCTTTTTTAATGAAACAAATCATATCAATACACGTGAGTTACGAGCTGTTAATAATTTTTGCAACATTAGTTCAATATAAACATTAATGTTATTAAAAAAATTACTGTTTTCCCTTTTGCTAGTTTGTTATTAAGTTTTACAAGCGGATGTTGTAAATTTTGTATTATAAATCGAACTAAATGTTACATTAGAACCGCGAACGATCACGTAGCCGCGACACGGCCGCCATCTTTGTTTATATTACGAACAACTAGTTCACTATAACGTACGCTCAATGCGTGTTTGTCTTGACAGGATAATATGCTCATGAGACTTGAGGAAGCCTGTCGTATATGACAATGTAACACTGTTTTATAAGGCCTTGAATGGTAACACTTGACAATCTGTCAAATGTTAGAGTTGAGATGTAGTTCTGCGTTGGTATTTTTTTTGGTTGGTTAAGTGAAGCACGCCTACCCACAAACAATGCAATCCTATATTTTGCATTATTTATTCTACTGCAATGCGAATAAAAATACTAATAATTAGGTATATTGCAGCTCATAAATATAAAAGGATATAAATCTATAAAAAATATTGTTTTGTTTTTATTGTAATTTGTAACGCAATTAACAGCGCCTATTAGTGTTAGATTCTTTTTATCTTGCATTAATGTTGCATATAAAATAATATACTAGTAAATAGCTATTAGAATAGATGGCATATGCATCCATATTGTTGGAGTAGCCTCCGTAAACTCGTTCTATATTTACGTGCCGGCCGGCCTCACAAGTAAACCGTGAAAAATAAATATTAGACTATAAATCAGCGAAAATCGCCGGTTTACTACAACGCGTTTATAGCAGTAATAAAAGAACCGTCAACCGCGGCACGGTGTTCGCAGAATAAACAGCACGTATGAACCACGGCCTGGAAAACTCGACCCGTGACTGTCGCAATTGGCTACCATTTCGACATTTAGGTGCTTTAACTCATTTTAATATTTACTCGAATAATCGTGATTACGTCATATATATCTCTCAAAATTTAATAATCATATTTTTGAGATAGATAGGTAGTAAGATGGCTATTTATTGACACGAAGAATTTGTTACAAGTATAAAAATCACCAGAAAAATGTGACAAAAGGAAGCCAGCTCTAACGCAAGGACTAACCAAACCATATTTACTAGTTTTCAGCTGCTACTTGAAGTCACATTATTATCATCTAAGTGGCAGATTCTTAAAGTATATTCCCTTGCTAAGTTTACATATTTAGTTTTCTGAAGGGCACCTCACAACTAAGCACGTCTATCGAACAACAAAAAAGCCACTTAAGCTATGTTAAGTTTTGTGAAGTACCTTAAAGTATTCGCTCTTGACTTCTAACACGTTTCAAGCGCTTTTGTTTTTATTTTTATTGTACTTAACATTATTTTATACATTCCTATTTTTGAAAAGAATTATTAAATATTAAAAAAACAATTCGAATCTTTATTTTCCGATAAAAATGTACAATTAAAATTAATCGAACGAAGCATAGTGTTATCGGTGTCTTGCATAACTAAATGAGAAATGCATTTTTAACATGTGCTCATCCAAGTGAATCACTCTCTCAGTTATTTCATCATATTTAAAGGAACAATCCGCTTTCGTTACAATAATGAACGACCATCCGTATAATTTACTATTATTTTTTGTTATCCAACCATATGGTAGAAAAACGCTATTTAGATTTGAGTTCGATTTATGATAGATCTTTTGTAACAATGGGAAGCATGTTAAGATGTTTTGGGTTTAATAGCTTAAATTATGTAAAAATAAACTAAAAAAAGTGCTTACAAAAATGCATTCTTTCTTCCATTTTAAAATAATTTACGAAGCCAAACATATTATTGATTCAAACTGTTAGCATGATTTATAAGCCCAAGAGGCACATCCTTGAAAAAACACTTGATAACGGAGGCAGGAAGTCTGCACTTACATTATCCGAAAGTGTACGTTCTGAAGTAATGTGTTTTAAGCTTAAATTATCATGTGCTTTTTATTCTTGCTCACATCACATAGTGCTCTTTCTTGTTGTTCTTGTTGAATTAATTAGTAAGTCTTCGTAATCCAGAGTTTGAATAGTTCCTTCATAATTACACCACCTGGTATTAGTGGTGTTTCGATGTAAATATCTACTGATATTATCTAAATAATCTTCCCATTCTCCTCTTAATCTTCTCTTGAAGGCGACTAAGTCGTAATATAGACCAATGCGCAGCGTATGCCATTTATTTGCCCAACACGTGAACGGAAAAGTTCGACTACAAGATACATCTATTGAGCATTTATTTAATAGTAGAAAATATTAATGTTTTTTTTTAATCTTTGTTGTAACAGCTTCTGATATATTATATATTTATAGCGATATTTCGTTTAAATACAACTGGGGCGTGTTCATCCATTCGTCTGGTTTCTGTAATGATTTTAAGGCTACTGTGTGGCGGAACTGCCACTTAAACACTTAAAGCCGCCCTCTAATTATCTGTCCTACATTCATTATCTTGAAGTGGAATGCTTTTACTTCTTTGTATTACGAGTCGATTATTCACCTTCGATATTTTTACAGCTTAATTTAAATCACAATCGTTATTATGGTTTTATCTGAATTTAATAATTAATACTTAAAAAAACTGTAAACACGGAAATCTTTACGTAATTTTTGTTGTTTGAATTTTTAACTAGGTGACGTTATTCTTTATTTTTATTATGTTTCATCCTGACAGGACTTGAGTCCTGAACAACAAAAGGACAAAGTTATCAAAAATGTTCTATCATTGATTACTGATTCGAGTGCAAAACTTAAAGTCAATCATAAATAAATAGGTATATGTGAAGCTAATAAAAGCGTTTTAAAAAGCGTAAAAAATACTAATATTGTTGACAGGTTCTAACCAGTCAGCATTGAATGTCTTTTTTTATTGTGTAGTAAGTCTAAGTCAAGACATCTTTTTGCTTTCGGCGCACCCTCAGTGAGAACGAGTCTGCACTATGCGCTGCTACTTATGCGACCTCATTCGCCTTTGACAGTGTTGTAAAAAAAACAATTCCAAACATTGTGATAATTACAGTGTTCTGTTGGACTGTCCACAGCTACACAGCGTTTTAAAGTTACATTCTTAGGTTTATGATTGTTTGAAACTTAGCAAGAGATTTGCAAAATATGTTACAACCATTTTATTATATTATTTACTGTTAAACAGTTACGTTGTTAAATAGTTTGTTTGTTCAAACAAATATAATAACTAGTTATTAAATAATTCAAGTTTATTCCTCTGCTAGTGACAAATCAAATAAGTTGTTGTTTGTAGCCCTAAAAATATTAATTTATAGACTGTATTGTACTTGTACATTAAAAAAAACTTCTACGTGTAACGCAGAGGGTTCTAAAGGTTTAATGTTCTTAAAATGTGACCAAACTCATCAAGAGCTGGCTCTCCTTGAGCCGAATATCCCGCATTCAAGCGGCCATCTCCGAGCCATCCCAACGCGAACGGTCGCAGCTAACGAATGTGAGAACATTCTAATATATCGACGCCGAGCGTGATCTAAGGGTGGCTATACAAGTGACAATTTACATTACATCTAAGTTCTATATAATAGGGCTATGTGTAAAAATCAGCGTGAATCGGAACTGTCTGTGGTGTTTGTCTTGTTTGTGCGATTTTAGACTTGCGCAAATGATTACGTGAATGGCGGCATTAAGTCGACGGGGTTGTACCCGCTCTCGCTAACTGACCGTGACGTGTTCACGCACCGCTTCGCGCCGTGAGAGAATTCTTTCCCAGTCCACATTGTTCTAATTCGTATCCTCATTTGTATTGTCGACTTAGAAATTAATTCATGTTCCTGCATTGGTTGTTTTACACGCGTAACGAAACTAGCTAATATTATTTAACCGGCGATTGCCCTTTGATTTAGATCTGGCATTTTATTTTATCACGCACGTGATTACAACAAATTGTAACACGATTACAAAAAAGTTGTATTACAAAATTCCTAAAAAATGCAAACAAAGAAAAATGTAATAATAGAATTTATTCTTATTAAATTTTGATCATTATTAACGCCTCCTTTTGCTGCATCTCCACGTAAAGCGATGTAAAGAGCAGAATTATACGTAAGGAAAATTGACTGACCATTTTTTTGTATTTACTTATTTTCATGACATGATGATTTCTCAGTCACACCGTTCAGTTATTACGGCGTATTAGCGCAGTTTGCAGTACCGCGGTGCGTAATGAATGCACTCTAGTTTAACGCGCGTCGACGTCGACAACGAAAGTGATTTCGACGCTAAATCTATTGCTGTAGATTTAAATCAGTGTTTAACTTTATGTGGTCATCTAGACATGCTATGAAATTAGCCTTTATCGTGTATTATTAGAGATTAGACTTAGTATTTAGGTAATACTTGTGTGCAATAATATTGAACCTTAGTTCCCTGACGTCGTAGTAATGTTTTGTACAGCGTACAAAAAAGTACGAGGCGAGTGTAGGACAATAGATGCGATATACTTATCTACTGTTATTCATTTATGTGATATTCAATAAATATGTAACTGCACATATTCCATAAAACGTTAAATAGTGGAATTAAACTAGGAGCTCATTAGTTCAAGAAATAAGAAGTCCAATTAGGTACGTAACTCAATAGTTGACATTCTGAAGTGGCCACAAAAAAGTCACGTGTCGTGATAAGCTAAGTTTACAAGTGATACACTGATCGGTCGCTATTAAGTTACCGTAACTTGAATCTGTGGGATCGGTGACGGATAAGTCTTATTATGTTTTGTTACGTTTGTATCATGCGTTTTATTGTCGGACAAAGATAAATGTATTGTGTATAAGTGTATAACATTGTACGTTGTCTTTTGTTCATTTATTTTTGTCATTGTAAAATTGAAAATGTATTGACATTTGTAATAAAAATCTAGTTAGAATATAATTCGAATAGATGATGTATTTGTGTGAGTATAAGTCTATATCGTGGCATGTTATTTAAAATTTTTAAAAATGTTCTTTATTTTTACCATATAAAAGTGACTGGCCTTTAATAATGAATGCAGATGTTTTCAAAATACAATATGACATTAAGCAAATAATAAAGACAAATATGTAAATTCATATAAAACCTTCTTTGCTTAAACAAATAATGCCATGTCATTTTGACATTATTGCCTATTTAATCCTCTTATTAAAACACACTTGTAGTTGCTTGTAGTGGTATAATCTTCATTATTTTCTCATAATGAATTTATGTTTCAGTCATATTAAACGTAACTTATTACGTTCTTGTATGTAAAATAAAGTCATCAATTTGCGACCTTAATAATGCAATTATTTTCTAATAATCTGTTTCTTGCGCCTCACATAAGGTCTCCAGTAATGTTTTTTTGAACAAAAAGCAAAGGTCGGACTTGTGACAAATTTTGACCAGTTACGAAACAAATGTTTTAAACTATTCAGCTCTGAACATAGCATCAAACTCAATGCACTTGATTATTTTTAATATTAATAACGAGGTATTTGTTAATTTCAATATTGCATATTAATAATAAAAAAATGTAAATGTGACGTAGATGTTTGCTTGTCCGCTGCGCGGGCGCGTCGCATAAGTCAGTAATAAACCAGCTGTCAACGAGTCTACGTGTTTTAATTACTTACCTCGCGCACCTACACAACAAAATGATATTTTTCTCTTTCCAAGAATAATTAAACTATAAAAATTCGTTCAATAGTTTTAGAATTTAATACATTATTTATAACCTTCTCAGATATTTTTTAAATGTATAAAAACTAGACCTTCATTAATCAAACTGGACACATGTTCATCTACGGGCGGACAGACGAAGGAACATGTAAAAGATCACTTGCGTCAAAACACAGCCTCCATTATGCTTTGTTTTTGTTTCAAAGAATCATTTGCCA
This sequence comes from Papilio glaucus, assembly GCA_000931545.1. Lineage (NCBI taxonomy): Eukaryota > Metazoa > Arthropoda > Insecta > Lepidoptera > Papilionidae > Papilio > Papilio glaucus. The sequence continues at coordinate 318,768 of JWHW01022544.1, forward strand.
ACACAAAGGCGGGCCGCATTGTTCAAACGTCCGCTACAAGTTACCTACAAGTGTTGCGACACACGTCAACGTTCACTGTCACACTTTGAAAAGTTCTATTCAATATTTTAAACGTAGCTGCGACCTTGCGGTCCTTTTAGGTGATTCATTTAGATCAGATGCCTTTATTCGACTTGACTACACAAATACTAATGTGCCATCCTATTAACGAGTTAATTATCTGCCTAAAACCAAGTTAAAACTTTGTTCTGATGATAATAAGGACCTTATTAGCACACAGTGCCCCGAAGAAAGAATGTTTTACGTTTTTTTGTCCAATACGTACCGCATAGTACAACAGAGTAAGTGTTTTAATTTGAAGTTATTAGGATTTCAATATATGAAGGGTTAAGACTATTAAGAAAATAAAACTAATCCTATTTCAAGACTTTCATTTGTTTGTTGTATGTTGTGTTCGACGTACGGGAAGAAGCTGTGTAAAGTGAGAAGGGACCAATGACCTCAAAAGACTGCGGGAAATGATTAGATACGGCAAAGGGCCACATACTGTGGAAAGCATTGGGTTTCGTTAGTGCAGTACAGTGGACTGATACAGGCTGATGATGATGGCACTATAATCAAATACTCTTTCTATTACATGGTAAATATGGGGGATATTATATGCATCTTCAACCGATAACATGGAAAAATGTGGGAGATGTGGCTGTGTTGGGGAGAATGGATTTGATGCATACTTGTGTGCAAGGAATGTGCATAATGGAAATTTCTGTGTATTTATTTTAAATATACTTCACGACATGTACTTATTTTCTTAAGCACATATAAACAACACTAGAATTATGCAACCAAAACCATTCAGATTGGCCAAAAGGTAAAGTCAGATTATCTTTAAAAATTCCGAAATTTTTCTCCAAAATTCACGGATGGAATAAACTTATCGAAATATATACAAGATGGCAATTAAATATATAATCCGACGGCGATCATTGCGACGCGGTATAACGGCCCGAGTGAGCGACCGACCTTATATGGCGTGAAAGCTCCTCCGCATTGTCCGGTCCGAACCCGGCACGGACACGCTGTGTGTGATCACATGTGTTCGATAGCGCCTCATTGGCCCCGTATGCATGTAACTTGCGTTCCATGAAACGATTCGTTGTTTCACGAATTTGGAAACGATTTGACTTCTCTTTTTTAACGAAGTTTTACGAAATAAATATGTTTTTTCATGTATGAATTTATTTTGGGCAAATATTGGCATTTATAATGCGAACGTGAGTTTGTTTGTTTTTTTTTTTTGTTACGCTTTAACTTAACGACTCAACCAATCATTACCTTACCTATAATTCGATATTATTATACGCGTAAGTTCAGCGTGGAAAATTAAATTGAAACCGCCGGCGACAGCTAGTTTTGGGTATAGTTTTATTAGTACGCAGTGCTGAGTGAAAACTAGGATAGGCGGGGAACCAAGCTCCTCTCACGTTTCAATGAAAAGAAAATCCTGTGCATATATACCTACGTGTAGTAATTGCTAATGATGAAATACGAACCTTCGTTTTTTGGCAATGACTCCACAAAATCCGTGTTATGGATATTTTTACTCGTCGGACGACTTCCCTTAGAATCTTGGATAACTCCAGGCGTCGCATCCGCCTTTCTAGCCTCCAGCGGTGGATGTGATCCTCCGCCACACAGACGGGCAGATATTTATAATTTGTCTATTTAAATAAATAAATATACGCTTATGGATTTCCATTTGGCGCGTTCCTGGTATACCTCTCTCGCTTCTTCTACATCCATACGTCTACGTATACAAGCTCGTCGGTTACGGGTACCCCTTATATCGCCTTGCTTTAGTATGCCACTAATATAATCGATAATAGTTCTCCTTGGATGTCCGCTACCAACGCTGCCACTCACTTTTGCAAAATGAATTTGTTTTGTTACTTTCTCTTCATTCATCCTTTCAACATGCCTGAACCACGGAAGCATATCTTTCTCATTTCTAGTTACATTATCCACTTTTAAGCCACACTATTCCCTTACAAGGCTATTTTTAATCCTATTATTCAACGTAACCCCTAGTTATTTAATCAATTTTACTTGATATCGATTTCCCTGAATTATAAATTATAGATACCGTTTATTGGTGCTGCGTTATTGAGTTCAGTCGTATATCATAAATCATTAAAAGTAGAAGATTTTGTAGTGATTATTATTTATAATTTATGTTAATTGCTACATCGATTTCGTTGTGATTAGTGATTGAAAGAGCTAATGAGTTCCTTTTGTGACCACATAAGGCATTATCAAGAGGAAATTACACAAACTAGCTGCCAATATCCCGTTCAGTTTTGAGTTTGAGTAATATAATTTATGAGTGTATTTGTCAAGGCTACCAAGAGTTGAAGATACAAAGAGCGACGTGTCGGTCTTAGATCAGGTTAAAATCGAAAATAACACGAATCAGAATTTGCTAAATGCTGTTCTAAAAAAAAAATAGTGCAAACAACACAAGTATAATTTTAAAAATGAATCAACGATATACCACTGATGTACTTAAAGTTCAATGGATGGGCTTTTTACTGTAGAAAGTGGCGGCAAGTAAATACTATTGATTCCACCTAATGTTGAGAGGTGATGTGGTTGAAAGATGGTACGCACTAGTTTAGAGTAACTGTTTATTCACTCTTCTCTTAAAGGTACCCACGTCATAGTTGAACGTAAATACTGACGCTGGCAAATTGTTCTAATCGTTTGGTTTACTCGATGAAAGATGATTTATATTATTACTTGTCTGGAAAGGTTACTTTGAATGTCATGTTTAAACCTTAAACAATATGCCTATCAGTGTTTACATCACACTGCACAAACATGGTGTTTGATGTTATCTTCACTCAGATAATGAGGTGATATGACTCATTGGCTGATATCCGGTGGACGCGACCAGATGACCATATGTTTTTGCGACACCGCGTGCATTTAAATAGCATTACGTCTCCACATATGTGTACATATATATGCAGTGGCTGCTACACCTACCTGGTCCACTTCTTGCCGTTTTCTTTCTGATACATATACTTGTATGTCACACCTTTATAAAATTTTTGGATAAGGAGAGTCGTGATTCATCACTTATATCTTTTTTTTTTAATTAAATTTAATCATCAGCTTTATTTATTTTTTATCATTTTTCATTAATATATTGAATACAATTGGACAGGACTTTGATTATTATGAGTACAGCAAAGTAGTGGGACAATTTGCCTTAAAGGAAATATGGAATATGGTAGTCTATAATGTATTGATCAAGTCGCTTACTTAACACCAGTTGATATTTTATAAACTCATGTTCTTCGTTCTCATGTCGCCTTGATCCAGTTGTCTTAGCTTGAAATACGTCAGAGAGCAAAATATGTCAGTGGATCAACTCGTTGCGGTTAGCATTTTGTATATAATGTACTTTATTACACGTAGCTTTTCGAGTACAGAAGCCGAGTTCTTGTAAGCCATTTGATATCTTATAATATCCAAAAGCTAATAAATTCCTGCAACGACACATTAAATTTTATCTTTCCTAGTAAACGTTTGGGCGGGGATCTAAAATTATCGCAACTAATATGACAGGTTTTATCTAAGAAATTTATGAACGCAGATGTTGGTGTAGGCAACACTAAACGTTTTTATTGCTTTCTTTACAGAAATAGCAAAAGTACGAGCGAGTTTATTCCAAATAAATGGAGTCAAGAAGGAGCCGCTGATTCTACCAGAGGCCGAGGGCGTAGTCACCACACTCACAGAGAAAGTGTACGTGCCAGTCAAAGAACATCCAGATGTGAGTATCTCTTCATTCCTCATAGTTGTATTTAATTTTTAAAGAATTGCATAAAAAGTAATCAAACGCATCTAAAATGAGCTCGGCGGAAAGTGCTTTCTGCCAAAGGGGTAAAAGACTAGTAAAAAATGGAAGATGACAAAGAGAAAAATTAAAAAGATTGATAATATTAAAATTCAACAGGCGACACCAGACACGAACAGTTATTATATAAATAAATTAATGTATCTATTTATTTTTAATAAAGCTTCTATTCACATTGGAAACGTCATCAATTGACTAAAATATTGGGCAGTTATCCGCAGAACTGTGTCTATGATATGTTCGTTACAAATTCTCATGCTCTAGCAAACAGAAAATCCAATTAAACCACAAATGTTCAAATGTAACGGATAGAATATATAGATTGAAAGAGTGTAGATGTTGCTATGATAATACTGATATATGCCCAATATATGGCGGAGATTTCAATATTTTATGCTTACTTTTATTATTTCATACTTTAAGTTTTTTTTTAAATATAAAATTACGAATATACGACGTAGTGACAATGCAGTATGGTTAAAAAATGTTACCCTGTTCTTCTAGGGTGCAAACGAAAAGCAGTAGTTAAGTTTGGAACTGTTAACTAAATATTTGTCCAATAATGTGAGTTTAGCTTCTGAAAGTGGAATTATGATGGAGGGCTTAAAAATAAACAATAGAAAATTAATTAGATCAACATATAATGGTATTAAAGACCTGTCTTCCGTTTATAGCTGTTGACTAAAGTTTACTTGGGCTATTATGATTATATGTAGTAATAATTTTAGTGCATTGAATTAAGTTTTCCTGCTTTACTAATTATGTGTCCGCATCTAAGCGAGTTGCCCTTGAACTCGACGCAATATTCATATATTTAAATGTAAAATACTGGATCACCTAATCAATGAATCGCCTTGAAATAACGGAACATGTCTGTACCGGTGAATTTGTGACTGTTATACGTAGCGTACGCTATAAAAACAAAATTAAATCTCGACAAAGCCGTTTTACTCGCGCCCGATATAGCAATCTTAAGTAGTCGGTCTGTCATTCAGTCGCATTTATATTTAAAGGGTGTATTTGGTACATTACGCTTTAGATCGAGATAAATGGCGCAGGTTGTTGGTTATATCACATAGGGAGATACCGCGCTACACTAAGTCGGATGTATAAATAGAAACACAAGGTTGGTAAGCTTCTACATTTGGTGACTTATGTCAGGGTTATGCCTCGTGTTACAATTCGAGTCGAGAACGACCCTCGACTCTAACTTTCATTCATTGTGGCTTGCGGCCACCATCTCCATAAACCGGCAATGAAAACGTCTCATACGATTCCTATTTAGGCGGAGAGTTCGTTGACTTGTCTGAATCATTTATCATATCAATGAATAAAACTAAATCCCTCTTTGAAACATAAAAGATTTCTGATTGCGACTGATGAGGCTTATTTTGATAACATGTTTCATAGCGGCACGATCTAGTGCCTTCTGTTGCCGCTTCTAGTGGCCGCAATCTGTGAAAGCGATCTGTTTTAAATGTGCTGTGTGATATATGTGGTTAAGAAGTCAGTGACCTGAACATGTTTATGAACTTACCAGACTTCTCAGTAACTCTTTCTTCCCGCTGGTTCATTAAAATGTGTTTGTATATTTTAATTGCGGAGCAGTGGTGGCTCAGTGGTTTAGGCTCCTACTCACGTACTGTAGTTCGGGTTCGAAACCAGGCATGCGCTTTAATTTATTTCATCGCCATCCTCATCACTGCTGCTCCAAAAACGGTGAAGGAAAACAAACAACATATATTCGTAGACATGTGACATCCACCAAGCCGCACTGGGCCAGCGTGGTGGATTTTGGCCCTTTCCTTCGGTTGGAGAGGAGGCCTGTGTCCCTGCAGTGGGGAACATTCTAAAAAAGGCCGATTAATTTATATAATTTATTATAATAAATTTTTAATATTTGAGAAAACAATGTATATACTATAATACATAAAAGCTGATAAATTTGATTTTTTGAACGCTTGAAATCTCAGAAACTAATTGGATTTAAAATTTTTTTAAATTATTTTATTATTGGGTTTTAGGCTATTGAACGTCACGCTACGATTCTTAAAAGCCGAGCAAAAAATGAAACGCGGTGGGTGAAACATTAGTTCATTCATACTGATAGCGATATCTCAGGTTGTTTGAAGTACAAATTAAGATCAACTTACCCGTATAATATTTTTCGGTAGAAATTACTTTAAATTATTATGTACAAATTTATACGGCAAAAGTGAGTGGATGAGTGGCGTGAGTGAGTGGCGTTGATACGTCCAAGGAGGACTTATATCGATCAGACTAGTGACATACTAAAGAAGGGCGATATAGGGAGTAGCCTTAACCGACGAGTATTTATGGATGTAGAAGAAGCGAGAGGAGGTGTGCCAGGATCGCACAAATGGAAATTCATAATCTGCCTACCCCCTTGGGTTACGGGCGTGAGCGCATATTTATTTATTTATTTTAATATATGTAGATTGTTTTGAACTCTAAAGGGATATAAAATTTAAATTGTTTTAATGACATTTATTAATTTGTATATGTTCTACTATAGTTCGAGCAGTAAAACTGTCTCTAGGATAAATTAGTTTATCATTTTACATTCAACCCGATGTCGCCCTTAATCTTTGCAGGTCAGTAACTTCCACGACTTGTTTGATGTTGGCTTTATTTAGTCGTTTACCCGTATGCCCTTAGTTCTATTAAAAAAAACCTTATGAATAAAGTAAAGGCCTTCTTGTTTTATTAAACGTAGTTAGGTAGTTCTGACAGTTCAGTTCACATAAGCCGCTTGTTAGTGGCCGATTGTTGGCGCCGTCTATGCCGCTTAGTCACACTCCTTATATGGTATCGACGATAAAACGCTTTTTCTAAACCAGTCCTTCGGTATAAGATAATTTTTTTACTAAGTATTATTGTAACACATATAGTTTCATTCATCCATCTATCGATCAAAGTTAACTGGTGATGTTAACACCAGACCTCTTTATTTTAGCTAATCTATCCAGTCAACCGAGCACTGTTCCCTGGGTACCTATTTCACAAAAACACAAAAAAAATATCGCCACAGTTCATGGAACAGATTTGTCTGTTTCAAAAATTAAAAGGAATGAAAATACAGAAAAAAAATGAAAGAGAAAATGACGTCGGGATGCGTAATTTCGTCTTTACCATGGGTTTCCGCTTCCGAAAACATATCGTTTTTTTTTTTTAAGAGAGAAACCGTATCGCGACACGATTTTACGCCAGTGTTAACTATAGGTGATGGTTCTATTTCATACTCAATGAAGTTTATGTCTTGTTTTAAAATTCAAGATGATAGGATAAGAAAGAGTTATTGGAATATTCGTTATCACTGTCTCGATTAGGTTAAAATACACGAGGACATGTTTTTTTATTTATTTATTTAATGTTCCGGCTTAATTGTCGAAGGCGTTAACAATGTGATCATAAATCTAGCCATTAATTGAATATTGAATTGCCGATCAAAGGAGCCGCAAGGATGCATTAGCCAAGAAATGATTGCTTTTAATGAATTCTTAGAAGAGTTATCGTATTCAAATAAACATTTTTCAAATCAGTATTCAAAGAAACATTAGTATACTTTGTCTTCAGCATTTGTTCTTACGTCAGTGTTTAAACCTACCTTATTACCAATATAGTACCTGCCATCATTAATCCTTCGCACGCTGTTTCTTATTGGCAGAACTAGCGACTTTCAATTAATTTTATGATATATTTATTTGGCAAGCAATCGTTTCACCTCTTAAATAAAATTCATGAAATCTATTAAAAAAAAACATATTTTTGAGAATGTAGTTACTTTTTTGTTTGTTTACGAGTAAACCGCCTTTATTGAGTAAAACATAATTAGTAATTTTAAACTGATGAAACTCAATGAACTTAAAGATATCCAAAAGCGCAAATACAAAAAAAATATGTCAACAATCAGTCATTCCCGTTATACCAAGAATTAGAACGGGAATATTTACTTTGGCATTTTATTCGCTCGCAAAAACCTCCGTAGCGTAATATAAACGGCAAGTAATCTGGAAATAGAGCACACGAAATGCGCTTCGTATGCAGAGTACAGCGCCGCCGAAACAATGGTTTTTAGGCCTCGCTCGGAGCGGCCGTGTCTAAACAACAATGTTTTCGACGGACTACAGCAATTCGCACAGAAGCGATGCCGTTAGAACGTTTTAGTTTTTTTCGATGTGTATGGAACTGTTATCTGTGTACTCGAGTTGCACTTAACGCTATGTCCAGCCATTATTATAATACTTTCGTATTCTTTTAACGACAATCTCGTCGGTCTCTAGGTGTATCTATAACACCAGGCTTAGGATGGATGTTATGTGTCTTTACAAGGAAGGCCCGAAGCCGATAACGACAGGCCCTTATCAAACTTGAGAGCTATTTATTGGCTTGGTTAAAAGTGGATTGCTGAATCTACCTATGTAGCTAATAGCAGTAACCGCTTTTTTTGTTAGATGCAAGAGTATTTTAATTAAGGAGTTAAACAAGCTCCATATTTTAGTCTGAAGTTAGGTTAAGTCATCGAAACTGCTGTTGCCCCTAATTTCCAGCAATTCAGTTGTGATTGTGACTCCTCAAATTTTCCTATAATTCTGTATATTATAATTATGTATATCAGTTCGTTTTTAATAAGAGATCCTCGGGCAACATTAAGGGATTTCTGGGGTTCTTATGGGTATTGGGCTGGCTGGATTGATCCATCTCGACCACGCGCAAAATCGAGCTTGTCATGGAGTTGTGTTGTCTGAAAAGAAGCCTCCTGCTACTACATAATCCCACGCGAACTAGAAACATGCGCTAGAAATATTATGAGATTCGTCTTAAACGTTCTAAGATATTAAAATCCAGAAATGCATTATGTTCTAGGAAATGTCAAGCGTGATGTACAGAATGTGTTTGTAAATGGAACGACCTTCAAGGAACTAGATACACTATTATGATGCTATTATTAAGATGTAGATTATATTACTGGCCTTAATAAAAACTACGCATCAAATGTAGTCTAACGTCCGATTCCGCATAGTTTGTAGTGAGCATTTAACTGAGTTGCATGTGGACTTGTCTTGGGGAAGCAGTTTGGTTCAATCATAGTATCGACATTATGGAGAGCTATCTTGATTATAAACTTGTCCCACTGGTTTTCTCAGTTGCATCGAACCTGTAGCGTACACTGCAAGTTAAGTGGTAAGATCAAGAACGATTTAACATAGGCATTTGATTATAGAATCATGTGGAAAAATTAAAACACATTAATATTACAAATCGTTTAACTATTTATCTACAGTAAAAACAGAACAATCTTTTATCTGTGTGCGAATTTGATTATCCTTAATAGTCTTTTTAAAATTAAAGTAATTTATTATAAAAGTCATTCCGGCAGTTCATCATATAATTTATAACTGATAAATCCCAAATTTTCTGTCCGAATTCACTGTTGAATAATAACGTTCCTGCTTTTCCTGTGCTAATAGTGATCTACTGAAGACTAAGATATGGAAGGAGGTATACTTATAATAAAACTAATTCGCAGTAGTTATAGACAACTAATGTACAGTTCTATGCCTAAAAGGATGAAGTATTAAAAATAAATGTTAAACTAAATGTTAAACCTATAAAGCGAAATTATTTATTATGTTATTCGAGTCGCACGCGGTATGTTCACCTCGCCTTATAAGATAACTCTTATTAAATCTGCCCATGTCAGTCCGTCCCGTTACTGTACTTTTTACTCAACATGTTGACTCTCCGTTTAATACTTAACTGTAGTTTTTCCTTTCAATTCGAATCTCTATTTAAGATGTATTCGAAGTTTTTAAGTTCTGCTTATATGTATAACCCTTATGATATTTTCATAATGATGTTACTTTTTTTTATCTATCAATCCTCGAAAGTTCAAGCTAAACTGGTATACTACGTCCATTTTGTTATTATTAACATTTAAAAAATCACGACTAGTCTGATTTGTTCGTAGTCATTCAAACAAAATAATCTTATTCATCGCCTCTACCTAGATAGTAATTCAACCAGGATGATTGATATTTTTATAGCTTACCGCCACAGTCATGTGATGTACGCGTTAGGTGCGCAAAAATGTCGTGAAAAGTATGTTTAATTCTCAATTTAATATAAGGCTTAGAGTACGGACTGCTATACATAAGGTCGTGGGCTTGAATCTTAATCTTAGTTGGAATTTTTAAAAATAATGTTAGTAATTTATTCACACAATTTGTATAAAAAGTTAATTGGAACTACTATAATGTGCCTACACATTTTGTAACATAAATCATCCTTAATATAACTTGTACAATCCTTTAAATTTAAATGAGAAGGATTTTTGGTGAATATGAAAATATGTCGAACAAAATGAAAAAGAGATTTTAAAAATAAGATGTGCAATTTTTCAAACAACGAAGACAGATATAATCTGTCTACCAACTGTGTTCAAAATGCCAATTTATTTTAGCTGTCACCGTGACACATTGCACTTTGAATTTGCGGATATCTATTTAATTTAGCGATTTGTTTTCGTTCTACACTTTTTTTACGAGTAAAGGAATTCTCACGGAAATCAGATCAGAATAGTTATGAACACTTTAGATGTAATTCCTAGATTTATTGTATTGGTAGCAACCCGCCCCAGCTTTCTTCTACTAGATAGACAAATAAAAAATAAAATATAGTCTAGGGTCTTCAAAGCGGTTCAGTAATATTTAGTTCATCCAGAACAAACAATCAAATGTTTTCTCTTTATCACATACGTAAATATATGTAAACAATTTATCACATTTATTATTATCATACATATTAGTTTATTTGTATGTATGTATACTTTTCAGGCACCAGGGAAGTAAAAAGGCGTCGGCGCATTTGCACTGCCCTGGTGTTGTGAATTTGCGTAGATGGCCGTCGATTTTCAGCTCGCTCGGCTGTTATTCCATCGATTCTAACAAAAAATAATCAGATGATAATTTGTTCGAATGTCTGCGGATATTTGCCTAGTTAGTTTGATTAGTGCTTCATGACGATAATACAGTAATACGATGTATTTAAAAATACAAAATCTGCGGTAATACGTACTTTTGGGTAAATATCATGGTGTTACCTGATTAGTGTGTTATGTACCTTCTACGCGACTAAACCCCTCGTCTTATCGTACTTCATTAAACGTTTTGTAGAATCTTTGACTAGCGTAAGCTTTAAATATAGAAAAAAATATAACTTGAAATTTCTAACCAATAAATTCATGCCAATGGTCAGTACAAAATAAATAATCTCATAAGCATTTGGCGCAAGCAAGCTGCGTGTACTCCATCATTCGCAAGTGCAAACACCAGCCGAGGCTCGCGAATGTTTCAAATACAGTTCAAATATAAAACAATCCAATCTAGTACGGCGAAGAACGATTTTAGGTTACGACTTGCAACTGTATTTACCTTATAGTAAGTGATTTTATTTGTACCTGTACATATTTCTGCGAATACGTTTTTTTTTTTAAATACGAATAAAAACGAAAATAGTGTTTACTATCGAAAATGCGTAATGTTCTGTTTTTTTTTTTCGATAAATGTTATAAAATCGTCACCAATTTAATAGCTACTTTGCATCTGTAGGTTTCAGAGAGCTGTTCTATTTGTACTGGAGATAGCTCCTCCAGTACAAATAGAACAACTCTCTGAATTAGGTCTTCCTCTTGACTCCCTGATACGAAACAACGTCTATTTTTCACGTGTTGCATATTTTTCTTCGTGGCTTTCCACTCTTCGCCTTATTTTATTAATATAATTTCCTTTTCTAGTAAGACGCTGACGAACTTTCTAGATTGTTTGTAATGGAGTGTAATTGCTTTGTGTGTAACCTGTGTGTAATTCAAAGATAGCCGATTCCAAAAGCGTAGCGATGTCTTGTGACTGAACTAGGCTCAGCGTGGGTGGCCGTTGTTTATCGCGGACATCGTTGCTTTGTATGATTTTTAATGAAGTTTTCTCAGAGCACGATGTTGGTATATTAAGCTATTACTTGTGTAATAGCCACCGCGTGGGAGAACTACTAATTTCCGTTACATTTATTTCTTGCTACGCAAATTGCCACACGTAATGGCGGACGATGATTCATATTGTACTATTTTCGCAAAGTTCTCGAATATTTCCATTCAGAAGTAAGTCTTACATATTGTGAAACTATGTTTTGTCAATGTTCTATATCTATTCACCAGAGGATTTTTTAATTGCCTTGCACATTACATGGGATTTCAGTATGACTGTACGCCATCCTGGTGACACCGTACCTAGTATACACACCTATAGTTCTCATCTATCGTCGACATCTTCATCAGCCATTAGCATTGCTCAGCGCTGAAATCGGAAAAGGGAAAAATAACGAAGTGCTAATCATGACTTACACGATAGATTACAAACAGCTTGCGTTGTGAGAGGAAAACGTGGTTTAAAACAATATAATTTTTTCCCGAACCGATCGAATCTTAGAAAAAAAAACTCACGTTCCTCCCACCGCATAATCTGAATGATTTCAAGGAAATAATCACGGATCTCACGCTTACGATTTCCTCACTCTCGACCAGTCGTTAGTGCCTAATCAGTATTAACATGTTTCAACCCGGTACAAAATGGGAGAGTAATTAAGTTACTTTCACTCGAGCACGGCTATGTTTGTCAAACCTGTCATACATTTATCACCTGACTGCATATTTGTCCAGAGAGTGATAACGAGGTGCATACAATGACTCTAAGGGAGTATGTACACGTAAGTTTTACGTACTGATTATGTATTTTATAAACGTGCCTTTGAGGTACTGTATCTGCCCAAAGAGGTCGTGTTGCATTATCGACTCAACACGTCATAAAAAATTACAAAATTGCATTCGAAGTAAGTATCTTTATGCGCTTTTACATCTATATATTTACCTGTCGGTTCTTTAATGTCTTTTACCTTCTAAAATCAGTAATCAAAGCCGGCCATTCACACCTCCACTGTCGCAGCTACGTACTTTGTGGCCGCAGTTTAAGGACATACCCAGGGCATATAATCTAACATTTGTAAAGCGCTTAAAGTCTAATGCGTGTGCGTAGGCTCTAAACGTAATGAGGTCGATTAGATTGGTCGACGTATGTCAGCCAACGGGTCACAGATCACGTGCAACAGGCGACTTGACTAAACACGGAATATGTTTCACATGTCACCAATAAATACAACCATTAAGGACAATTACGAAATTTACTATATGGATTACTTATAGAAGTTCAATATGATCATATCAGCTAAGTCTGCTAAATTTGTTATAACTAAAATTAGGCAGGATAAAGGCAGGGACAATGCCGAGTTTAAACTCATCTAATAACTACTAATCTTAGTCCCGTGAGTCCTCGTTTTGAAGAATATTAATTGAAGACTCTTTGACGTCGACTACTCCTGGGTTCATTCCAAACCTAGGGTTTATTTTTAAAATCGCATCGATTTCTTTTTATGCTCTAATTAGATCCTCTAGTATAGTACACAGTAGTCACATTTGAGTCGCTCAAAAAGGGGATATTTTTAAAGATGGCCTTGTTATTTGAAAAAAAATATAAAAGAAAAATGTTGTATTATCATTGTAAAAATGTGAAAACTTTTGCCATGATATAGACAAAAAAAACATATGCGATGTTTTTATTTATGAACCATAGCTAGTTGAATATTAAATGCGATTTATTTGCCTTGAATGTAGTTTCACCGCGTGCCAGTGATAATAGGTCGCGGTGTAGCGGTGCGGGGATTGAGCATGCGGGCGCGGGTCACGGGTCAGGAGTCGCTCTGGGCTCCATCTCACATGATCCCCATTCTGAGTCAAGCAATACAGTGAAAATGACATCTCTACAATTACTAACTACTTGAAGATTTTAAACACGTGCTGAGTATTTAGCACGCATGTGTTTGATCTCATGAATTCTGGCGAGTTTGTCTTCTATACCGAGAAAATTCTAAGGTACAGCAAACCTGCACTAGCTTTGTCCCTTGATAGCGTCTTTTATCTAATTTATTACTGATTAAAATGAGGCATTCTCAGTTCTCGATTGCAAAATTTTATTCTATACTTCTATAGATTAAATGTACTGCCGACAAGTGCTACATTTATTAATTATTCTTATATTAGATGTACGCAGTAAGTACGCTTTACACATCTCATTTATAAGTTCGTAACATCTGACTGAACATATGAACATGACGTATACGTTCAATCAGAAGTGAACTCAATATTTAGTTGTCAGACAACTATTCATCCATCCATTATTTTTCACAAAAGATTTATACGACTACCGTGGCATTAAGCTATCCCGTATGCAATTGTAAAAATTAACCTCTTCACCTTACGTAATATAAAAAACTATCTAAAAATCCATTCGAGACCAATTAGAATAATATTGAAGTTATTGAATACTAATTGTTGAGACTCTTCGATGCCAAAGCCATCAATTAAAAATTAACATTAATTTTATATCTTCTTGCATTTTATATCTGTATTGTTAGTATCTAGATGGCGTTGACATATCAATATAACGCGGTATAGTTGTGTTACAGCAAATTAATATACCAAATTAAATGTCTTGCTCTGAATTGCTGTTTTTATTCTGAAGAGAAAAGTTAGGTTCAAGGTAGTTGGGACGGAGTTTGGTCACAAATATTAATTTGCATTATACTTAGTGTAGTCTATTTTCATCACAACGATTGAGCAATCTATAATCACCCATACCTAATCCACGAGGTACACAAACCCGGGAATTAATAGTTTGTACGGATATATCCGATTAGATTGAAACGCAGCTGGGCAGATCATTACAACTAAATTGATTTATCTCACACAACAAAGCGACGTCCCCGTAAAATAAGTTATTGTTGGTGTATGAAGTCATTACTTTATGCTACAAAACGTTCAATCATTCGACGTTATGTCATTTTCTTAGGCTGTGTGCTATATATTGAAAATGTTCGATGAGTCATATAGTAGCAAATTCAGTTCAATTCAAACATTCGGATTCTTGTTAGAAACGTGGTCATAACCATTTGAAGATACATGTAATGTATAATCTTCAATAAGGTGCTTTCATTATGGCTGCTCCTGTTTTATAAGGAACTTACAGAAGACAGGCGTGAAATAGATGTACGCGTCTGCGTTCCGGCTGACGAGGGAGGTGCCGGAGGCACAATTTAAGTCCTCCCTGTCCCATCCTTTTGTATTTGACGGGGCGGGATGGATAGGGAAAGAAAACGTGATTTTACCTGTCTATCCCCTCCTCTGGCAGTTAAAGGTGGGCAACACATCTGAGACTCATTTGCTTGTTGCGGATGTCTATGGTAGCGGTCACTTGAGATCAAGTTCAGAAAAAAAAACGAATGCAATGATTTATTGTTTATTATTATTATTGAATTATTTGTAATATTTAAAGTTCAATCGGTGTGTATTCGGTCTAACGTCGTATCCCAACAACAATAAAGGGCCCGCGGCTACAATCGGAATGGCATGTCGTGACCATTTGCAGAAGGACAATTATCCTAGAATTAATCCATCAATCAATTGCAATACCGGGATTCGTAATGCCACGCCTACATCCATCCATCTAACGCCGGTAATGATCGGCAATCAATAGCGATCGATAGTTCACGTCGGTACATTCATCGTGGCACGGTGGATGTGTTTTGAGATACACTAGGTAAAAGCGGGGGGTAAAGGTTAAACGCCGGTTAAAACACGACATCAAGGTTACTGTGAGAACCGATCATTTGTTTAAAGGAAGTTTCGCAAAAAATATGTTAGGCATGTTTTGATGATAAATAATATATTTTTTTAGTGGAAGAAAGCAAATAAGCAAGCGGATCACCTGATGGTATACACATCCGCAACAAGCAAATGAGTTGCTGATGGGTTTGCATATCTTTAATGGAAAGAAGAGGGGAATAGAAAGAAAAAGGGAATTTCATTTTCCCATTAATCCCTCCTCGTCCAATCGTCTTCCCGTTCCCATCTTATCCATATCATGAAAGGATAGGAAAGAGAAGAAAACTGAAATTAGAACTCTGGCATCTCAATCATCACTCGAAACTATACTTCTACTTCACGCCTCACGTCTTTTGTGAGGTCGTGGTATTTCGGCTAGTCGGCTCTGCCACTGTGATATCTGTATATTTTATTTATCTCTCTTATTTAACATTTTGAGTCATTAAGATTATTTGGTCGTAGTGAAAACGTCTCACTTCGGTGTACTTGTGCTTTGTCCGCAACTGTAAAAATTATCACCGAGAATTCCACGAACGGAACTTTACGTTTAATTTTTATGACTCATAAAAATTTTACCTAGTTTTAGATCTCACATCTTATTCTGAAAAGAGATAAACTTAATATATTCTATATTGACGTTAATCTTTCTTCATCAAATTTCATGAAGTATTGGGTAATCCCAAGCTTCGAAGTCATACATATTCAAATATTGGTGTTATCTTTAGCGTTGCGCTTTCATATAATATAAGCCCGAGCAGAACATTAATAACTTTCAGACGATCCGATGCGAGATATCAAAACACGATGAGTAAGTGCAACGTGTGTGCTTTTATAAAGTCGAGAATAGCTGAAAAAACAAAGGAGATTTTAAACTGAACAATCACCACGCTGGTGGTGCGATGAACCGAGTGAGAATACATACGAAACATTATCCACGCAGCGTCTATCTGTTGAAACGCGATAAACTCGAAAACTAGCAAACGAATTTTGATACGGTTTTCACCAAAACTACAAATACTAATATTGCCCGAGGCTTCGCAAGCGTTCGTTTCCTCATTTGGAAATCATGCTGGGAGTTGTTATAAGATGATTCCGCGTATAATAACTTCGAATTATAGGTAACATATCTCAAAAAAATGTTATTGTTAAAACATGAAACATTACCATGGCAACCGATATTATTAATGAAGATTTCATGTACGAGGTACATGAAATCTTTAACAGGAACTTGGAACAGTTTTTTTTTCTGGATAGTATATCCCTATAGTTTTCTGTGCCCCTGATAATGTCAGCGCAAAATTTTGTTACGGAGTTCTAGCTTAACAAACAAACAAACTCATTCGCATTTATATTATTAGTTAGAATTAAGGTTTTGTTAAAAATAATGGTGGAGTGAAGTAAATGAAAATAATACTCTGCTATCCGTGGGACGCTGAGGCGGGTTATGTGTATATCCAGTAATAACACTGAAAGGTTTGATGCGTGAACGCGTTGTTAGCGTCAGAAGTATCAGACAACGGAGAATGGAAAGCCGAAAGAGTGACAGATACGATAATAAGCATCGTGTTACACGCATAAATTGATGTTGAATTTGATTTTATATTTAATATTATAAATGCGAATGTGAGGTTTCTTTGTTTGTTACGCTTTCACACGTAAATTAGTCAACCATCCTGAAATTTTGTACACAAATTTTCAAGAGTATAATATGAGTAAAGGACATTGGACACTAATAAAAGAACAATATCTTTTGCATATATGACCGTCCGACAAAGAATTTGAATCAGTTTCCAATTTGAATAGAATTCAACGCCATCTCGCGTTCCATTTAATGCCATCTGGCGTTCTAATAAGTAAATATGGGCGGTCAATTCAATATTCAATTGATTGAGTATAACATCATCTGTTTCGAATGCAATAATCAAAGCGAGCGATACGCCCGGTAAAAGCCAGTATTAAATAAATATGCGCACGCATAACTGGACATTTAGGTAGATGGTTTTTTTATAAATTCTTTTATCTTTTTAAGGTATCTTTAATAAGGATCTTGAGTAATGTGTGTGTCATATTGGCTTTCACTTTTTTTTACCTTTATTAAGTATTTATTAAAGTACAGCTAAAAGCCTGTTTTTAGCAAGATTTGTGGATTTAATAACTGGTTTTACCAAAAAAAGGTAACCTTCTCTAAAGGCCGAAACAATAACAATTTCAGCTTATGGTTGCTGAATACACCCGCCACTGGCAATACTCTGCTAAACAGGATTTTGAAATACAGTGTAGCAAGCGAACGTGGTTTGAGCTCGTATTTAACTTTTCGTTCCATGTTGTGTAAATGTATGGGTGTAGAAGTTGCGAGAGAGGAGTGCAAGGATCGCACCAACTACATGTTTATCCCTCTGGGTTACGGGCGTGAACGCATTACGTTATTTGTTTTGTTCCCTACTTCCGCCAATCATTTCACTAATGACCTCATTCAAATCAGAAAATAATATTACCGGACAAAATGTATAAATACACCAAGTACATTCAATTTGTCGACCTGTTTGTACTAGTTATTGTACTGATATTAAGGCTTCCAACACTGTCGCTATTCAAGGACCTTTCTTTTCCCCTTAAACGTCATTTACTTCTAATAATATAGCTCTCGAGTGTCTTTCCATAGCTCTCATAGATCAGAGCCGCCACTCTACTAAATATCACTACGCATTCTTACATCTCGGGCAAATAGAAAACAAACTACCGTTAACTAGGCTCCAATTATTCTATCACATTGCTATATTAGTTTTTCATTGGTCAAGCCTTACTTTCAATTAATTTAAAAATAAATAAAACACATTTACAAGTGTAACATGCACATAATAAAACTGAACAAAAAAGGAAATTAGAATGTCTAAGTTACATTATGCAGAAAAGTTAATAAAATAATTAATAGGCCGCCGTAGAATCCTGCGCCAGAAATGATACAATACGAGCACGAAATCACTGTTTAGGGGCAGCATTGTATAAAGACCAGGTGACAGTTATGACCGCTAACCTCTGTTAGGAGCCACTACATGAAGATCTATAATAAACGTGCTTGTGGAATATTTTAAGCAGTAACTAGTAGCGGTATTATATGCCGGCGCTAACGGTTCGCATAGTAAATATTAACTTGTCACAGACTGTCCGTCTGCATACGTTGTCTTTGTGTTGTCGCTGCATTTGTAGTATGTATATGGTTTTTAATGTTAATAGTTTGTTTTATTCTGTAAGAGAATTATACCACTCGTTTTTTTTTAACATTTTAATTTAAATATCTGGCAGGATTAAGTTCAATAATAATTATTAGCGTCTCTTTTAAAATCTCTATAATGCCCAAGGTTCTGTGATATAACCGCCCCGGAGAGGTTGCTGCGAATGATGGAATGTTTGTCCTCTTTGGATCATGTTTTTAAACATAAAACGTCTGTACAACTTAGTGGTCTTTAGTGGTGAACTAGGTCCGATTTATTAGACGATCCTTAATATTCTATAGTTATTTATTTGCAAACTTTATAACATCCTTTAAGTATATTTGTATACTATATACAAACATTATTTATACTCAACAGACTACATCGAACTTAATTTGTGTAGATAGAGATATCAGTCGCTGTTCTTTTTGTAATAAATGTATACATTGTGTGCATCGTAGTTGATGATATGTGGTTTTTTATAAGTTTTAATAAGTATAGGAATACAGTAAGAGAATATATGTAGTATATTTTACTCGGTAAATTCTGCAAACCAATTGTTTTGCGGGTACAGTGTATTGTAGAATGTGAATACCATAAATAATGCGCATGGTACATTTCACATACAATTAGGGTACAAAACTACTGCCAATTACCATACATAGAAATTGCACATTTACTTTGAACATGAATGGTAATTCCGTACATTACAGGCAATGTCACGCCATGAGTCTAGAATATCCGGCTTTCGCAGCGATCCCAATAAAACAGAATAAGTTGAGACCAAATCTATTTGATTACTTTTTTTGCCCCAAAAAGAAGAGTTAAACATTGTTATCCTTTGTGCAGCAAAGATGAAGAGACACAGAAAGAGAGAGTATAGAAATACTTCTAACTTTGTGCACTTTAATTCTGAGATAACGAGAACGTACCAGGACGTTTCACAGCTACCGTCGCACAAACAATGTTTAATGATAAACTTAGAAGAGGTAATTCCATCGTACTGTTCTTGTTTCATTCTTACATTACTTTAAAATGCACTAAATACATACAATTCATTCTTTTCATGACATATGTAAATAATAATAAATTTATTAGTCTAGCGGCAAATCTAATTAGCCGCCTTTATTCGTCACACCAGGGTGTGGGAGGAATAAAATTATATATCGAATGAAAATAAAGTTCGAACAAATGATTTTAATAGTGTATTCGTCCTTCCATTCATTGCAATAACACTTTGTGGAGACACATCACGTAGGTGGTACTGATTGGTCGGTCATACGTTTTACTGTCAATTTAATTACCGTGCCACAAGTGGTTGGCGTTGTTAAATTCAATGCTAACAAAACTTTTTGTGCTAGAACAGAAGAACACTTGATAAAAAATATATAAAAACATTATTTTTAACGAGTTTTTCTTAACACTTTGACCTATATATGCAGTATGCAGATTTGTCATGCGGAATGTTTCAACGAAGTTTCACTGACTTCTTGAAGTAGAGTTTAAAAAGTTGCGCTCATATGTATATAGAAAACATTTTCTAATGTGAACCCACTGCAACGGAATAAAAAAAAAATATCCAAAAAACGCCAACTAGTTAAAAATAACAGTACAATTTTTACTTATTATATGTGTGTATTTTTTATTTACCTTTTCATGTACATCACGTTTTTTTATATATCCATGGTAGTATTTTAAATCAATACAGTAATGTACACAGAATGAGTGATGATAATTTATAATATATAATGCGGTAAAAAATCTTTAAATGAAATAATTAAAATTCTCTGCATACGTACGTATACTTAAAGCATCAATCATTACCGGTGTATCTCTGCAAGTCGGAATGCAATTGATGTTTACCGATTAGTTACCCTTTAATAGTACTTACCGTTGTTTACGTTCGTTTGTTTCGTTTTAGATATTTTTCTTCTATTTCAATTGTTTATGAAAAATAATTAAATTCTTCCCTATTGGTATTTTCAGAAGAGTTATGATGTTATACTAAATTCCAGCTTCAAAAAAAAAAACAATGGTTTGTTTTAAATAGTGTTTAACACAAATTTACAGTTGGTTAATAGATAAATAACCAACAAATAAAATAAAATCCTGATAACACATTGTAAAATAGAATTAAACGTAATGTAAATTTTAAGTACAGTAGGTAGGATGTTTGATTGATAATCTCTCAAAAACATCCGGTGACATAATATTCTTACAAGAATGATAAATATGACGAGAGGAAGGCCAGATCGGTCTAAATCAATAATACTTGAGCAAAACCAACGCAGATTTTAATATTATATTTAAAAATTGTACATTCGTTTCCAATAAATATTTGTGGCTATGTTATACAAAATAAACACGCTTCTACGCTGCGCCGAATAAACACAACGCATCGGAAACTAGATTTCAACAAATTTTTCGTCCGAAAACATGTAATTTATATAGGTTATAAATTACGAAACTTTTTCAACGTTGATTAATAAGTTGGTTTTTTTAATGCCACGATGGCATTTTTTTTACTTTCTTAAACTTAAAAATCAACCAAAGAGTGTCTATAAAATAGGTTTTAAAAAATTTTTACAAATTTAATAGATACGTCGTGTCGTGTGGATCGAAACTTAAATGATATGATATAATTTTTGTAGAATTACGCTGACACGTTAACAGCTCTTTCAATCCCAGAAATATCAAGAATATTGCTTATAATATTAAGATCCAAAGCGAAGTAAAGTACTTTGTGTGTCAAAGATGAGAGTGACTCCCAAAAATAAAATTATTTGTTTTTAAAATAAAAGATAAAGAAACCCCATTTAATATGAATGATTTTTTCTTTTGAATCAGTTGACATTGACGTCAAACGTCTCCCACGTTTCACGTCTCTAAACGTGACAGTATTTAAGAATGGGATGTGTAAATTTGAAACTTGCTACAATGTTTCAACGTATTTTCGTGCAAGAAAAAACAGAATCCCCTTTTTGTATTGAAAACATTATTTAACGGGAGAAAAGTCAAAGAATGGGCGCAAAGCCAAGTAGCGCGACGTCGTTTCAAAATGGCGTCGCGTCCGGTATGAGTAGGGTTGCCAACCGTCCCAGAATGCCCGGGAGATACCGGGAATAAAGCTAAACTTTCGTAACCCGTAAATTTTTCAGTTCTTTCTAAAATAACACAACGTTTGTAAAAGCTGGAATTATATTGATACAAAACTCTATATTTTTACATCAAAGCTTTAAGGATCTATGTTAAAAAAAGATCAGTCAAATATTTAATGCATCATGCGTAACTTTTCCTACGCATACAGCGACCGAAATTATAACCCTTTGGCTTGGTTTGCCAGGTTTTGGCAACCCTACCTAAAAGCTTTGCTTTACAATCGCCTTTAATAAAACGATGTTGTTATTGACAGGGGCTATGTAGAAGTTTACGCGTTAAACAAATGTCTATTATTAATCATAAAACATTTAAAATCGCAAACATAAATATAGTTTAAGTGGATCATTTGGAAGCTGTTACAATTGTTAAATGTAAATTTGTGGGCTTAAGTATTGTGATGTGTAATGTTTTTATAAAAATATTTTTAGTAATATTCATGTAAACCGATTAAATCAAATGTTGAGCTAAAATATTTTAGCTCTAAACCTAGCCTGGCCAAATCATAAACTGGTGTTTTATGTTCAAATAAAAATGTATTTACCTTGTGCGATATTTCTGTGTAGTGCGATTAAGATACCTAACGGTATGTCTCGGATTCTGTCTAATAAAACGTAGATCAAGGGCCGGAAACCGGCGGAAAGTGTTATAACTTCAACTTTTGTTTATGGCAAGAAAGTGTTATAAAATATTGTTAAATATATTGACAAATTAATTAAAATAAAGTTTTCATATAACCTATTTTGTTACGTTTCTCTTATGCCCTTAAAAGCTAGGCTCAACTACAATATCCGCGTATATAACGTGTTATGGATTTATAAGTAAAATAGGTGTGCTTTTTGAATATGGAACATCGCTGATGTCAACTTTAAATATAGTATGCGTGTTCTTAGTTAGACATAACAGTTCAGGAAAAAAGGTCAAGAGAACATTCAAGTCATATTTTAAGATTTAAAGAACCTGTAGTGGAGCTCCGCCAACAACCAGTCCACCATAACATTACGAGTATATCTTGCGTACAAGCGTCTTTGCATTTTCTGTCAGTACTTTTTGGTCATTCATCTTTAAGCAATTTGTAACCTGTCACCCAACATAGCTAACACGTCACCTCTGATAAATTTACCGCCTCAATTTTCCTGTATTAAAAGAAATTTAAAATGACTAACCGACACCGTGAAACGCTAGTTTTGAACATGTTAGTCATTAAAGTTGTCTCAATATTATAGGTCCGTTTAAACAGCTGTTAGTGCTCTACAACGGGCATGAAATATGAAAGCGATTCAAAATGTTGTCGAATTTTCAAGTTACCAAGTTTTTAGAGCGTCGTTTGATGTCGTTAGGATTTCTTTGTTTATCTAAGCCGTCTAAACAGATATATTGTAGCAACTTTAACAAGCGTGTTTGGTTGGCGTTGTGTTTGTTTGGCTTTGTGCCAATTGGTCCATTTGACGGCGCGGGGACGCCGGAATGATTCCGGTTCACGGTTCGTCTACACCGGACCGACCGATTCTTTGAAGCATAGGAATTGAGGTTGTGTCAAATGTATTACACGTTCTTGCGTTAATGCGCCCAGGAAACGGTTCGCGCGGCCCGCTGCGAGTAATTAATCTCGCGTCCTAATAGCTTAAGATTTAGTTCAGTTGAAATTAGGACTCACTTCATTGCCTATTGGGAGTCCTTATGTAAATATAGACTAGTCTTTATTTGTTCAACGCCTATAAAGCAAGTAAATATAAGTTCTAAAGACTATCTGATTAATGTTGGTACTATCGTCAATGCAGTTTAAACATTTAGTGGGCTACTTATTAAATAAATGGAATCAGTATTTAACATTACAGACCTATTTTTGTAAAGTTCAACACATTAGCCCTTGAGGTTTCAACTCAAGTAATCGCCGAAGACAAATATTGAACAAGACTAATCCATTTCGAATATATTTACAATTTAACTGCTCGTGTCCGACATCGACGATTGAATTTTAATA
>JWHW01022544.1:343320-363781 GCA_000931545.1 Papilio glaucus
GACAAATTTTGAACAAGACGAATCCATTTAGAATATATTTACAATTTAACTGCTCGTGTCCGACATCGACGATTGAATTTTAATAATGCCTGTAAAGTAATTATTACAAAACAACTTGTTTCTTTTGTATAAGGTAGCTTTCTAACTATAAAATTCTTAACAAAATCGTTTCAGTAGTTTCACAGTTTACGTTGCAAAGAAACAACGTACATAAAGTAGTGGTATTTAGTACTAAAAGGAATTAGAAATTATAATTACGAATAACGTTTTAACGACCTCTTTTAATAGCCTACTACTCCCAGATAATTCTAGTTTTCTAAGTGAATTGATAAAATTGATCCATTGCAAACAAACGTATCTATTTTCATAACATTGAACATAGGAATATAAGTTAATAAAATGTCATTAAATATATTAAATTTTCTTTTACAGTTTAACTTCGTGGGAAGGATTCTAGGCCCGAGAGGTATGACCGCCAAACAGTTGGAACAGGAAACGGGATGCAAAATCATGGTCAGAGGAAAAGGCTCCATGAGAGATAAGAAAAAGGTAAACCAACTCGATAACATTCTTTGTTCCTGTCTTTAAACTTTGCATGTACAACAAATACTTTGTACAATCTTCGATAAATGTACCAGATATATATGCTTATTAACAACTTGTCATTTTTCACGCAGCCTCTTTTGGATTATAGCTGCAGTAAGGATTGTAAATCTTTTTTTTTTTTTAATTTTAATTACTTATTTGTAAAACAATTTCTACTTTTTGTATAATAATAATGTTTGTAATAAAATATTTTAGCTATAGATTTTTTATATTGAATAAACTAGCGCTCGAAAGACGCACGCAGATGGTACGCAGTAGTTTAGAGTAACAGTCTATTCACTATTCTCTTGAAGGAACCCACGTCATAGTTGGACGGAAACACTGACTGGCAACTTGTTTCAATCATTTGCCGTACGCACGATGAACGACGATTCGAATCGCTTCGTAACATAGTAACTTGTACCTTTTAAAAAGTAGTTTTTAGTAAAGCCCCAGGTATATAATTAGTAATAATTGATCCTTGGGTTGATTCCAGGAGGACGCGAACCGGGGCAAACCCAACTGGGAGCACCTGGCCGACGACCTGCATGTGCTGCTTACAGTGGAAGACACTGAGAACAGAGCGAAAATAAAACTCGCCAGAGCCGTGGAGGAAGTCAAACGTCTGCTCGTTCCCGTAAGTTAAATTATATCGTTAAAAATTAAGTATTAAAGTGAAATAAAGGTAGCTTTAAGTTGGCTTTATCCAACCTAAAGCTTTACCTTATTAACATACATGTGTTAAGTTGTGAAGTGTATTGTGCCATCTACGTATCATGTCCAATCTAAGCTATTTTGGATTAAGCATTTTATGATTGTACCAATGCAATAGTCGAATAAATCAAGAATATATGTTTATTACTTTGTACAAAAGAAACTCATTAACTTAAAATTAATTCCCCATTATTTATAATTCCTGTTTTTGTGAATGTTCTTCAGCAAGCGGACGGGGAAGACGAGCTGAAGAAGCGTCAGCTTATGGAGCTGGCCATCATCAACGGCACTTACCGCGACTCCAGCGCCAAGGCCGTCGTGCCCGTCAACGGTCAGTGCCTCATAAGTATGGACACCTTTATGTTTTGTCACTAACCATTTACATTAAGTACTAACTTACGTTTATACTTCTCGGCGATGTATTAAGAGAAAATATTAGTACACAGAAGTATACAAAGAGTAAATTAGATCTGAGACACTTTCTACGATTTAGAGCGAATGTTAGAAAATCGACTCACCCTGTACAAATTCTCATACAATGTTCGCAACTTTATTCTAATGTGTCTATTATCATCAGGATTAGAAAATTTCAGTTTTAGACCGAGAACATCGCCGCCTAGGTAAAACAGAAAATAAACATTACTCTACTAAGCAATAAATTTCAGTTCTGTTTTTTTTTAGTTCTTTAGTCAAAAAACTGTGATCATTTTAATAATTTGCTTCATGCATCTGTGAGAATAATAAAAAAAGATGATCGTCGCAATTGCATTTAATTAGATGAATTCAAAACAAATGCTGTTAATTCTCAATAATCCCGAGATAAAACAATACAACTGATCTGAATATTTCATCACAATGTATTTCATTCTAGGTAAGAATAATGTTTTCTTATTATTTGAATTTATTCAGGTTAAACGTCAGGGGGAAGACTAATCTGTGCTATGGGATATTTAAAAAAACATTGTATATACTTTTATTATAGTAAATCAAAATAACCAATAGCGTTCATGTCCAAAGTTGCAACTTAACTAACCTACCTATTTAAGAATTAGTAAGTGTATTTATAAAAAAAATCTAGAAGTTTGTTTGATATTTTCTAATCACATCACCGGGTTTGTTCGCTGAGTTAGAGGCTATTTTTAACAGCAGTGAGTCATCTCGGGGACCGTTAAGTTGACTAACTAAATTGATTTGTGGCTTGTTACGGTTGTTAATTATTAACATGAGTGACTTCATTCCTTACTGGCACCTTGTAATTATGATTACGTCCCTTCAATCGATACGAACTATTTGGCGTCTCTGTGTGTTTTTTTTGCATCTTATAAAATAAGTTTCCAATTATACATCTATCATAGATACATACAGCGCTGCTTTACAGTTACACATTCGTAGAATGTCTTTAATACCGTCAAAACATCAACTGGTTCAAGTCCACTGCTGGACATAATGAACCGGAGTAAACTGTATTTACCATCTTTTTTGTTGATTTACTTTCTTTACGTAGGACCAAGAAATGTCCTTTTGGTTGTCTTTCCATTTTGGTTCAGTAATTGTTGATTTTTTATCCAATCGTTAACACGCTAGGTTAACACCTAGAAACCATTATGGCAGCTTTAAATAACAGAATGGACAATATTTGTATTTTAATCGGTTTTAATATAAATATTTATATACTGACGATAAATAAAAAGGAATATGTTGCAACGAACAAAACCCACATAGCTGATGCGTTTAAGGTGACTTCACAGCGGACGAGGAGTGGAGGCGCGTTGCGGCCGCGGCGGCTGAGACTCAGCGACTTCTAGCCCCAACTGGCGGCGTAGGAAGCGTAGCTCTACGCACCCAAGCGCCATTGGGAGCTCCCCTCATACTGTCGCCTCGTATGTCCGGCCCGGGCGCACAGGCTGGGCTGCTTAATGGAACCGGCGCTGGGGCCGCAGCCGGCCTCCTGTCTCCAGGTGAACCGGCCCATCAACTGATCTACGCGTCCCCGTACGCCGACTACGCAAACTACGCAGCGCTGACCGCAGCCGCCAACCCGCTGCTGACCGCAGAGTACGCCGCCGCTGATCATACCGGTGGGTTGTTCGCCCGTTGATTATATACACATACACCTTTTGATAGCATCTCATAATCGGTTATCGGTAATTCGATGGTCTAAGGTACGGTTCGAGTTAAGATGTTGAAATCGGACTTTTAAAGCATTCATGATTGAGTATATTTACGAATCAAAGTTTCTCTTACCATTTGTATTTTATCAAGAGATTCAGAATATTTCAACTTTATTCGGAATATCATTCACTTGCTGTCGGAATTCAATTTATTGAAGATGCTATCAAATATTACACAAGTGGAAAATTTACACGGTAACAAGTTCGTCACATAAAAATTCAGTTTTACAACTAGATCTAAATGTAGAATCTAATTATTTTCAAAAAGGGATTTTTATTTTGGTATTTTATTGCCAATTTCAATTTTCTATCACAATTCTCATCTAGCAATTGCATGCGTAAGTTATTTAGTGAGATTTCTTTGACTCAATTTTACTTTAATGTTGCATGCTTTTTTATTCTGTGGTTTTGTCAGGCTTAGCTTTTCTTGCCTGTACGACTAAAAATATCTCAAATGCCCCATTATACAATAAAGTAATTCAAAAGTTCATTTTAAATTGAAAGACACGTGATAAAACTTTAAAACGTTTTTAATTTGTTTTTAATCTGTAGTCTAACAAAGATACTGGCATCTTTACACAGCAACTAATCGACTAATACAAAATGGCGTCGAGATTATTTGAACTGTGTGTGAATAAAACGTTTTAATGGGGTTACAGCATCTAGGTATCTGCTCGCTGGCTTTTGACAATGGCCGCAATCGCATCAGACCACAATAAGATACGAGAGGCACCGACAATCACCGTATCGTCTTCAACAATTATACCGTCCTTAAGTTCTTACGCGTCTGCGATCCATTGCGAGGGGCGCCATCTACAGTCATAAAAGCCATGCATATGCATAGATTAAGATAATAATTTTTATTTTAAGTACGACTAGCCTAGTGACTCGAATCTTTGTACCTTCGATGTTATTAATTTTAGACGAACTTTGTTTACACCTACATCCGTTTTGTACAGTTAACATACAAATTATATTTTGTTTATGAACAAACTAAAATATATAATTTATTATTTAGCAGATTTTAATTAATATTTATAGAAATTTTATTTTCAAATATTTATTGCGAATTCTATTTTACCGTTACCTCGTGTTAAGAGTGATGGCAGTTTGTTTCGTTGTTTTTAGTTAAATATTTTAGTTTAATCATATTTGAACTGCCAATAGGAGCGTTTTTTCAAGTTACCGATATTTCATATACAAAGACGTAGATTGTTTATTATTTTATTTATTATATTTTATTTTCGTATACAAAATATTAAAAAAAGCCATTAATATATTCTCGTGATAACCCTTGCTTGTATCATAACTAATCTATTAACATTATATTAATGTAATTCCGAATGTTTGTTTTTGGACTTGTAAAGTTTTTAGATTCCATAAATTTAAAATCATCCCCCTGCATGAAACATCATCCTTTTTGATTTTCTTTTGAATTTTAATGTGAATAACAATTCGAATTTTTCTTATTAACTGTCAAAATCTCTGAATTATTTATGGATTAATAAAATTCAGCGATTACAAGCAAAAGGGACCAAGTAAAAATTTATTTTAAAAAACACACACGAATATTAAATTCTAACTGTATATAACAACACTGACATGTTTAATATCACTACAAAAAAAAACGAACAATTCTAGAACAATCTAGGCGGTTTTTAAAATACATACATGATAATTATTAATTTAACGTTTTATCAAACTGCAAGTATGAAATTTTATTTTATATTGTAACTCGTAATTTATTGATTTATTTAGTAATTTTATAATATTTATAAACATACCATAGGCTTAAGTATTATTATTATCTTTGAAAGATTTATAGTTTAGAAAAGTGTGAGCTTTATCAAAAATACAGCGTTATTATATTTAGATATATCGATGGCAGTCAGGATGTAATGCTGCTAAGTCAGATAAAAACAATGAAATTAATAAACCAGCCATTACCTGTACCTTGACGGGATTGCAAATGCCCGGATATTTATTTTTCAGTGATTATTTTTTCATAATTTTATTTCCAAAGCATTGAATTAACTATAAGTAAATTATAGGATTAGATATTTTAGTAGACATTAGTGATACTGCCAAATTACAAAAAAAAAGTAAAAATGACACATGAAAAAAGTCGACTTGGAAAAATTCAAGAGAAAATATTTGGCAGTGATAATTAATGGATTATATTTAAGTTAAAAGTTTAGGAGATTGTTTAATATGCCATTCTTTTAAATCTAATGAGATTACATTTTTTCCAGCATTTATGGAATAAGGTTGGTCACCCTGAGAAATTTCAATAAATATTTTATCTACACACTGAATTTAAAAAAAAACTATACATTTTAAAAATCGATAGATTTATTAAAAAGGAAAAAGATCGTAATGATTGTATCAGTGGTACCATTTGCAGTTGGTCGAGAATGTTCTATTATAGACGCAGATTATAAATGTCCGTATGCCGCTAGGTGTGGTGCGGCGAGGTCGGCTCGCGCAAGTGCGGGAGCACCCATACCAGCGCACCGCACTACCCGCGCCTTAATTCCCGCCAAAACGCTCTCCATCCGCCATTTTGTTGACAAGGTAAAAAGCGCGCGCGCACGCATGCTCTCGATGAATACGCTTGCATTTTTTTTATTCACTCGTTCTACAAAATGTGTAGCTTTCGTGTCTTATAATATATAAATCAGTAAATTTGTATTAGTTTCATAAATATTGGTAAACTCAAATCTCATTTTCATTAGATACTTTTCTGATTTTACTATATTTAATATTATTTTACATTTTCTTAAGATTTTTTATACAACATTGAAAACAAAGTTTTACCAATAGACAAAAAATTAAACCTTAAGTCTTGAACCTCTTGGCAAGCAATGTGCGTTGCTTTTGACACGAAACTTGCTCATTTATTGCTTTATGGTGTCACACGACAAATCTGTTCCCTTTAGTCACGCAATTTAGTTAATGTATTAGCAAAAATATTCGTCGGTAATGCGTGAGTGCCTTTGCTTTATTGTCTCTATGTGTCCTTTCTATTTATTTTTTATTATCGTGTACTTATTAGATATTTTTTATTAGTTAGTATGTGGGTAGGATGTCTTATGCCCATAATTACTTCACACCGGATCTGAAGTGACACTGCATAATTTGAAACTGTGATTTTTATATTTCTTTTTTTTTTTTATAGATTTTTAGACCCGAACATGTTGTGATGCCAAGACACAGAAATATAATCTATTTTATCTCATTCATATTTGTAGCTATATAACACAATGTCTACAGATTAGATGGCATTTTCAAAAGTTTTGCGATTTGCTATCACAACATGTCTTCGAGTAATCACACCTCGAGTAATGTTTTCGGGTATCATTTAGAAATATATTTTTTTGGGAAAGAAGGATAGCGATATCAAACAAAATAGATTATCTATATATCTATTTGAAGTTTCAAATGAAATAACTTTTTGTGTACCAAATAGAATTCCACGCAGGTGCTATTCGGAGGTTGTGAAATCCTTCTTTCCTTTTCGTCCAGTATTTGTCAAGGGAGTGAGCATTTTCAGAAATGTGCCATCAGTCCAGTATTAAATAGAATGCTTATCCTTTGACTTAATATTTTTCATAATAACCACAACTTTTTTCATAGTCAAAATAAGATTTTTTTTAAAAATTGTAAAACTTTAAGCTAGTTGTTTCTACTTTGCCTTAGTTATAATTATATTAGGCTTTCGTATTTGAAAGTTTTTTTTTCTATTTTATTTAAGATGATTTGCACTTGTGTCCTTGTGGATTTCAAAACAGGCAAACGTATGCCGTTTACGTATTATCACGCTTCTTTACACGAAATTTGATTTTAAGTTTCAAAATGCTATTCTATATTATTTTTTTTATAAAGAATTTTATATAAGCTATAATGTTTGTGTAAGATATTGTTTAAAATTGTTGATTGTAAATATTAAATGCATTTTCAGAAAATATACATGCAAATTATAAAAAAGTGTTGAGTTTTCTTTTAGCAGATCGCGTATAGTGTAAATGATTGTTGAATTTATCTTTAAATATCAGTAAAGTTGATGCCGTGTAGTCATTGGATCCGTAGCCTCACACGACTAACATGCAACTCCACAAGGCCAAGTCCCCGTTTGTTTTACAATATTTACCAAGTGCACTGTCATACCTCCTGCTATTGTCACAACTTGCAGAATATTTGTAATTATCTATCTATATTATATGAGTCACTAACATGCAAATATGTAATGGCATTATACAATACGTTATCCGCAGACTTATTAACAATTATATAAACAAATGCTATCTCATATACAATTATTATTGAATATTAGCGATGTTTTGAATAACTTACATACTTGCATCGGGGTGCTGTGGTTATACAAGTGATTAAATATATTAATTAATTATACCTATGCTTGTGTGAGCAGTGCTTGATACACACAACGTGACGGTAAAGCGATACATCGGTTGTCTCAAGCATTGCTCGTATGGGAACTATTGGGCATTTAATCCTATATCGTAGATCATTTATCATACTAAATTATTTAACATTTTTCAACCATTAACTGCGTAAACTAATTAATTAAATTTTATACCGTGTATAATATTAACTGGGCCGTAAACAGTGAAAGTCTAATGTCTCGGCACGAATGCCTGATAGCCTCCCTAGAAGTTTAAATTTATTTATTTATCGATTTTATCTATTTTGATTCGATTCCGTACACCGATCACATCAATCCGAGATCACGTTTTATCGCTTTTATTAGCTGCATGTCTGTCAATTCGGTGCATTGAACACATGTCAACAAACACTATCATGTGATCAAGGTCAGAACATTGTAAACTAGTGCATACCACCCTTAGACCACATCAACACATCATCAGATGAGGTCAAACACTAGTTCATTCCTCCTAAATTTTTCTTTAAAGATAATTCCGGGTATATCGTTACAATCGGCAGCTTGAAAGCGCTGGAAGTGAGAGCTCGCGATTGAGGCTAGAGGTGTAGTCGGACCATGACATTGTTGAAATACTAACATTCTGTTTTCTCTCTTCTCGTTAACCTCGCTAGGTGAGTGCTAACGGAGCGGTGACACTAACAGGAGCCGCGGCCGCCCGCCAGGACCCTGCTCGCCGCGTAACATTCTCATCGGAACATCGATCACCGTAGCTATAGCTGTTGGGCCTTTCACGTTAACATATACTATGTATTTTAATAGTCTAACTATTAACATTTATATGCCTGTTATGTTTATAACATAATGATCTTTATTAACATTTATATTATTATTATTTTTTGGCGAAATGGCACACGCCATCGACTTATTTACTTTTATTGTATCACTTGAACGTTTTGGTTGTTACAAGATTTTTAGGTTACCCGATTGTCCTTTGACGGCGCTAAATTTAGTTAAGTATTTATCTTAAGTTTTTTTTAAAGAGATCTTTATTATTAATACATATTTTTATGAAATTCGAATAAATCTTTGATAAACATATATTTAGCGTCGTCCTTAAATTTTATTTAAAAAGTGATTTGCCTCTAGTAGCTTTTTGGCAAACGCTCTAATGTGTAGATTAAAAATAGAAAAGTTTGCTTTCTTAATTTAAGCACAAGAAAAACTAACACCTATGTTTATTTTTATGAAATAAAATAAAAAATTATTTTACAATTTTAGCGAGAGGTTAAGAAATAATTAAGGATTCAGTTATG
Source organism: Papilio glaucus (assembly GCA_000931545.1). Lineage (NCBI taxonomy): Eukaryota > Metazoa > Arthropoda > Insecta > Lepidoptera > Papilionidae > Papilio > Papilio glaucus. The sequence goes on from JWHW01022544.1 coordinate 352,506, forward strand.
ATTTTATATATAATATTTTTCTCTAAAGAATCTTATCAACAGCTTTTATCACTTTCTATAATTAACAAAATAAATATTATAGAATAATTACAAGTACAAAATGCTTACATGCTATCACAATATGTGTGGTAAAAGTTGCCATCAAAAAATTACAAACCACCATTTGAAATTATAAGAAGATGAATGGCAACACTGATATATTCAACAGCCAATTGCGAAGAAACACAATGTAAGTATGAATGCCTGAAACATAGTTATGCTTTGCTTTTTCTATTCGATTCTAAATTCAATTGTCTTAGTTTAAGTTATACTCGTCAACTTATCAACTTTCACTCAAATGTTTCGGCAATATATTTTCTAACCTCAAAGCCAAAGAGTAATTTAGGTTTTTTGAAAATTATATCCAAAATTATCAATCTAAATATGTCTTCCTTTTGACAAAATACGAAAGAAAGTTGACAAGGATACGATGAGGTCTATTACACGTGCATTATATTGATTGCATTATATTTTTTTATTTTCTAGTGCTTAATATTTATAAATAACATAGTGTAATATCTTGTGCATACTAAGTGCCTTCGATCATGTACAATGTTTTCACCCAAGCGGTTCTATATACAAATTGTTATATGATATTTAATAATTAAGTATTGTTAGAAGAGATTAAATTATTGTTAACTTTTCTAAATGTTAATGTTTATAACTTTAAATCATTTTGAAATCGATTAAAATGATCACATCAGATATTTAATCTCAATATTTTTTTATAGTTTTATTTAGATTTGTCCTGTAGTATCATCATTAGGATCGTTTTAGCAATCTCTCTAGGGAATCTCTGATCGTGTATGTTTGTATCACACGAATATGCATCAAACAGATAATGTTATGTAAGAACACGATATGATTGTTGTGCACTAATAGTAGAGTAGAATTATATAGAAGTCGAACACCTATATCCTATACATGGATACAGGTGTTCACTCCGTGTATAATCCGTGTAATGTCATAAAATACGATATTACTGCGGTCACCAAAATGAATTATCTAAGCACGGTGGCTAACGGAGGTTCGTCCATAGGTGCCTAACCTTTTATAAAATACTCCCCACCCCACCCTTTTACAAGAAAAAAAAAATCTAACTGCCCCTTTGACATAATTTACCAATTATACCAATATATTATACCAATTTTACATGTATGTCTATTATCTATTAATAATCACAAATTCAAAATAAATTCATGAAAATGGCAGAGGGTCTTGATTATTTATGAATTGTACTGACGTTACTGTCTAGCTACTGCCCCCTACGAAAAGTTACAGCGCCCCCGTTGGGAACCTATGATTTAAACCTTCGTTAGAATGGCCCATACCCAGCTGTGAATAAGCGACAATAAATCGATACTTGTTGATCCTTGTACAGCTTTAATCATCACAGTTAATATCATTCTACCTTAACAAGGTGATTCGGTTTAGCTCATTCTAGTGTACTGTTTAGGGAGTTTTTCGAAAGCAATAACAATTGATTATATCTTTTAGTAACATTAGTGCAATAGGTGTGTTATTTTGGTATATATTTTATTAAAGTCTCGATCTATTACCGCGTCGAGTATAAATACATTTTAAAATAGAGAGATCTGATGTTGAGATTAAAAACGATTATATCACATTCGTCTAAAAACTATTTTATTATTAATTTTAGAAAAATATTATAAGTAGTTACGAGTTTGACTTTAGTAACATCGCAGTAATTTTACAATACTTATTAAATTTGAATTTTAATCTTCTTTAATTGTAGACTTTAAAGATTTATTAGGTTCATATATATTTTGACAATAGATAATCCATTTCATTGCATACATTTTTAGTATCACAAATTTCAATCTAACATCCTCCGTCCATATTTACTTCATTATTTAAGTACTTAACTTGTTGGTATGTTATTTCATCTCTGTTATACAAAACAGACGACATTGGCCCCAAATACAATTGTAACGAATTAATCACATCCTTTTTATCTTATTGTTTTTCTTATATCAATAAACCGTTAATTACAGAATTGAAATATAATCAATTTTCTACTAAACATGTCTTCCAGACTTACTTCCTTTATTAATTCACTTTTAAAATCTTTATATGTTTACGCCGTGTCTATTAAAATTATAGTTTCTATTTCAAAACTAAATTTGACAAAATATACCTCTAATTGCATAATCTTTGTTTTTCTTGTCCTGTTCTTTTTCGATAAAATACTGTAAAATTAAATTCCTACTATTCGATTGTAGATTTAATTTCGCGACTTTTAATGTTATTGACAAGAAATAAAATATATGAATGTTAGAATACTTAGTTCCAATCTATGTATGTCTGAAGTTAGCCACAGTATCGTACGTACATCACGCGAGTGAGCGAGACAAACATACACAAGATCTACGACAGAAAAGGAACATTTCTGTTCGATTAATGTATTTGCAAAGCTACCTACTGCCAACTTCAGATTCACAAAGAATTGTCATAAGTGTTGCTACGAATTTGTCTTTCCCTTTTTGTATGTACAAAACAGCATTTACCGATGAGAAAAATGCAATGCCATAGGACGTTCGGTATTTTATAAATCATCGATTCTATCAGATTATATAAAGTTTGTGATGAAATCATATTTAACGTACAAATCATTTATTAACAACAGTCTGCTATTAAATAGTTTATAATAGTGTTTCGATACGATAACAGTGCAATTCGTTTCTTGAAACATTTGAGTGCCATCTAGCGGACTATGTTATGCCGTTGTTTTTTTTTTATAATTTGTACTTATTGTATCTACATTATGGCAGTTCACTGAATAAGTGCCTTAAACTGATTTATGTAAATATTTATATTATTATTATTATAATTTTTTTCATTAAAGTATTACTTATAGAGGAAAATGAATTCTTACAATTGTTTATCGTAAATCAAATAGAGTTATATCAACCTTAATTGGTTTTTAGTTAAGAGAGATTGTGCATATTACTTATGTCTGTTTTGATGTGTGTTTAAGATTGATTTGGCATTAGTAAATATATTATATAGAAAATGTACGTGTTCGTTTTATTTTCTGTTCCTCTACTACACCTAACCCTAAGACAACATTAAAATTAATAAACTTTTATGTTGCTTTAAATAAGCTCTTTTAGTAAAATAACAATAATTGGTAACATAAAAAGAAAGTTAATGGGTATGGGTAGTTTATTATGGCTTTTAAAACTCCTCTACTCTGGTTTATTTAGCTTAGGTCATAAACGTGACAAGCGGTAAGCTTGTTGCAAAAAAATAGGATCAGTTTGTACGGAAAAAACAAAACAAATAAATTAGACCAGCTTAAGCTAAGTGTAAACATTCCTCATCGTAAGTAGTATTCTTTCTATAGAAAGTCATACACGTACGTATGTACGGATCAGCACCGTACAGATCGCTAGAACCTGCTCATCGGTAACGCCGACGCTCTGAGGGGCAACCTTTACGATGCGTGCCGATGTCGCCCTACGATATCTTCTTTTATTCTCACATTATTTCCTGCTGCTGAAAATCCGCATCGTCAATCCTATATAGGTGGTTGTTGCGTCGGCAAATCTGATCCCCGCCGATACATTGGTAGCACTGTGAAAAACTAATACGTTAGATGCGATGCAAGCATGGAGGTTATAACTCGCACTCACATTTTTAAACTAAAAGTTGTAACGTCAGTTGAATCATTGTCAGGTGGTTAAATTCAACACTTACTTCAAACTACATGTATTTACATAACTATATTTTCCTTTTACGGACTTTACTACAAATATCTGTCTAAAAGTATACAACAATATTTACTATTTCATGTTACATATACATACATAAGAACCAAAAATTGTCTTCACGTCATTGTAGGAATGATGATGCAGGTATAGTCATAAGAGAAAGATGCAAATTATCTAATTGTATTAATTATATAGTTGTATCTAATGTTTTGTTTGTAACCGTGGGTTTACACCTCCGAAAACATTCACATAAAACATAATGATCTCAGTTTTTTCAGACAGAAAGATCAGAGAAATCTTGTTTTGTGACACGATGTACGCCAGTAGAAACCCACGTTTAGGTTAGAGCCTTAACCCGAAGAGTAAAGTAAAGAAAGAAGAGTACACAAACTAAAATTTTGACTTAAAAGCGACATCTAGTGAATAATGCTTATTACCACATATGTCGTAGGAAAGAGAGAAATGCATTCTGTAATGTAATTTGCATTATCGTCAGTAGGTGGCACTTTTTTATATTTTTAGAAGCACGATACAAATAGCATTTAAATTTTATACTCGTGATGGCAAATTTAGCTCTGGGTAATTCATTGTTATAGAAATGTTTAAGGTGTTCTCAAGACTCCGATTCGTCTCGAAAGTAAATTCAGAAGGCGTCACCATTAACAGATTATTCCATGTTCTCGTCGCCTTCGTCAAATAGCGAATTTCTAGACCGTTTTAATTTTCTTTCATGGAAGAAGGTGGCAAACGAGCCGTGTCTCCTGATGTGATAAGTAAGCGCTACCGATAGACATCCGCAACAAGCAAATGTGTTGCAGATGCGTTGTCTACCTTTAATGGATAGACAGCAATAGGGATATTTCCATTTCCCCGCCCAATCCTTCCCGTTCCCATCCTATCCTTGTGAGGAAAGGGTGGGAAGGGTAAGGGGACTGAAATTAGGCCTCCGGCACCTTACTCACCAGACAAAACGCAGAATACTTCTAGTTCACGCCCGGTTTCTGTTAGGTCTTGGTATTTCACCGGTCGAGCCAGCCCATGCGTGCAACAGATGTTGTTGCGGGCTCTATCACTGTAAAAATATATATTTGCAGAATGATTTTTTGTGGGGTAAATAAGTTTTGATGAACGGGTCTATACGTATATATAGTGAGAAGTTTGCATCAAAAAGTAGTGGTCTGTATAATGTGCAATTATGGGCACATGCCTCATCTCAAGGCAGTACCTTAGTTCAGTGAGTCTCAGTGATAATTGATAGACTTCGCATGTGTTCAAAATTTTCTTCAGAGATAGTGGAATTACTACAGAGCATGTGGTAAATTATGATTTGCAACGTATAATTTTATTTTGACGAATTAAAAGTGGGCTTAGTCTATGTTGAGAGATATTTTCATTGTCTGACTTACAATTAAAAAAAACGCAAAGTAAACAAAATCCACAAAGCTTTATCAACTCTTGTTAAATCAGAAATGTTTCCAAACGTAGTTTAATAGTTAATTCTCTTTACGGTACACATTGATAAATGTGTACCGTAAAGAGAGTACTCGGAATAAAATTTAACAGTGCACTATTTGAGCGTTTCCCCGATGCCAGGAAATGGAATTTTAAATTCGCTATCGCATGGACGTTCCCGGGATAGGTGAAATAAACGGCATGTAGTTTCTGCAACGTATTTGTCATTGTATATGCATACATACATGTATGTATTTGCATATTGAGCTCGGCCATTGTCTGGGAACGTTGTACTGCCAGTCCATTTTTTAAATGGATGTACTTAACTTTTATTTAGTTCTATTTTTAAGTAACTTACATGATAAAAATAACTACATTTATGTACTTACTGTGAAGAATGAAGAAGTTAAAGTACTAACATTTAGGGAGTAGCTAACTTAACCGGGAAGGTACGACGATCTCATTGAACTCTGCAGGACCTATTCCACGCCGTTGCTTCTTCTTCACTTTTACTTTATTCAGTTTTGTCTTCTTTCGCACAAAAACGTTGGCAACGCATCTGCAACTTTTTTGATAGTAGCAGATGTTGTTAGATGGCGGTTAACACAGAACATACAATGAACCGCTTGCTTGATCAAAAATTCAATGCCCTTCAAAAATCTCATCAAATACTTATTCGGGTGTGATCAGATCCTAATGTATGATCAGGCTTATTGGAAACGAGAATGCTAGTATATTACACCTTGATCAAGCCGGTCTGTGACTGTAGCACTGATTTTTTGATTTTTTTAATAACTAGTTTCTGTAGCACTTTCCTGATTCGTCCAAGTGTCACTCTAGTCGCAGAGTCGGCGTCTTCGCCTATTATTAGTGCGACGGCTGCGCCCAGTGATTACCTTTGATTTATATGCATGAGATATAAATGGTGCATAATTGGGTCGTCGTTTTTATTCTGATCGTTTAAAGACAATAAATCTTCGTAGGATAGATTAAATCTTACATGATAAATGGAAAGCTGTGCGTAAGATGGTATATAGAGCTTGCATGTGTTTCTAATAACTCATTGAGGAAATCTTGAGCAATCCCTTTAATATTATAAACGTGAAAGTATTTGACAATCGATGGATATTCGTTTCTGTTTCAGCAAAACTACTGAACGGATTTTGATTAAAAAGAAACTTAACATTATACCTATAGATTATACACATGAGAATAACTTAGGCTATCATTGATTAAGATATACTTATATCTTTATCGTATTTGCCATATTCAATAAAACTATAGGAGTACACAGAGATACAGGAGATGATTTTTTATTTTTCAAACTGGACTGAAACGCACGCAGCCAAACATTGACACGAACCTCCACATGTCTACCACAAGTAACATGTGTATACATATATATCGAGTGATTGTATTGTACCATGAAAACGACTAGAGGATCGAGTTTTGAAAAATCAAAAAATTGACGAATGCGTTGAGAAGAGGAAGTAAGTAAGAAAAAGGCAGAACACTCATCACACGAAACGCACAAGTATTAGGGACAAGCAGTAATGCGGAAACCTGTCAGGTCTTAATCACTGTTTTTCATCAATATTTTGATTTTTTGGTATGAATAAACGGAAAAATATCTGTGTAGTCTTTGTTGGATATTTTCATTCAAAAATGCAACCTACAGAGTATTGTAATTTAAAATTACAAAACTCTGTTGGTTGCATTTTCGCAGTAGCACTTGCTTTTACTAGCTGTGTATTGTTTTTGATATGAGACCATTGGCGCATCAAAAGGGGTTAAGGGGCTCACCCCCTCCCTCACTCATCACTCATCACAATTCACAGAATCTTTATAAAAAAAATGTTTATTTTGTACCTTGCTAAAATCTATCCTCATGAGGGTCAAGCCCCCTCCCCAAGTTCTAGATCCACTGTTTAAGACTGTCTGTTATCTTACATTAATATTATTGTTGCAGTTTTTTCACTAGAGACAACACTACAAACCATAAACCTATTTTCTAGGTGTGCAGTTCTTGTATCTTGAAATAGTAAAGAAACATAATTTGGGGATAACCTATCATAATCTGTCACGTCGTGCTATACAATATAGGGTTTCGGTGGAAAATTGGCATTCGTAGTTGAATAGGAAATACGGAATCACATTTCTATTCCGTGATAAAGAATGGACGAGGCATTCGATTAAAGCTCAACTACAACGCCGTGTCGAAGGCTTGCGCGGCGTGTGTAGGGTGTAGGGCCCGCGGCTAGGGACTAGGGGCAAACCGCTCGTAAAATTGCAACGAACCTTTAGGGGACCGTCTCAAGACGCCCGTGCATTCTTAGTGTAGTATAGTAACACCAAAACTGGCAGATTAAACAAAACAAATTTCAAATACCTGCATGAAAATCTATCTTAGAGATCTATGTATCGATCTGTTGTTAATGTAACTGAATATTTCCGCGTAATTTGACCTACATCAAAACGTCCAAATTATTTTAAAATCGAGCACTTATTAATACCATAATTTCCTATGTCCCAACCAAGCCACCGCCACATAGGTAAAAATTGAGAAACTCAGTTCATTTATTTAGATGGCTAAGTGGCCAGCATCTCGGTGTTTAACAGGTTCCCCCATCTCCATTCTTCCATCGGACGTTTAGGCAGGTCTCCATCTTTTCATAGTAGACATACCGAGCGTTCAAACGAAACGATTCGAATCTTCGTTCATCGTGCGAACGACAAATGATTTAAACAACTGGCCACCGTCAGTGTTTCCGTCGTACAATGACGTGGGTGGTACCTTCAAGAGAATAGTGAATAGGCCGTTGCTTGCGTTGTCGGCCACGTCACCACTTAACGTCGGTTGGGATTGTGGTCAAGCGCTAGTTAATTAGTTATATAAAAAGATCTTTGCATGTTTTTATGTGTTAATTCGCTATACCAATACACACTAGGAAACCACACTGACTTGTGGAAACTAATCCTACGAGAATGTTCACGTCGAACAGTTAACTTCTAATTTCTAATGACTCAATAAGTAGATGTAACGCCGTGTATTCAAATATACTAATCAATTCAAGTTTTATAAAAACCCAAAAAAACATATCTTTAATCAAATTCGAAAATACGTTTATCTCTCAGCATATCTTTGAAGTAATCTTGCAAAATACGAACACTAATGACGTTCATTTATGTAAATTAACTGTCCAATTAAGAAAGAAAATGTATAATTACCTAAGGGATAAGAATGAAAGGCGGTGAGTCATTTTGCCCACACAGAACTAACGAATTACAGTCCAGGCAAAAACGCTCCCGTCAATAATGAATTGTATTTTGCACATACAATAACATATTAAAACATAATGCAACCAAAAGAAACAAAAAAATGTAGCACAAGTAACCCAGCTCAGCTTATGCTTTGACGAATAAGACACGCAAACATACATACTTCTATTAATTATTTCAGATATACATACACTATCGAATACATCTTTAGAATCTGATCTATGTCATATTCATAATTTTTGTTTTGGTTAAAATATTTTAATATTTCTATTTATGATAAACAAGCTGTTAAAGGAATGTCACTAAATTTTGAAGCAATAATAATGCGAATTGTGGACATGGCTATTGATTGTGTGATTCATTTATAATCCTAAAATTTGTAACCGTTACATTCCTTAAAAATGAATTGGAAAAATTATATACTCTAAGCTTGAAGCTCGAACCCCGACTGTCGTATTCTGTAACGGACTTTTTTTCTTCTACCGCTTTTATTTACGATTCCGGAAAAAACTGTACCTTGCAATTAATACATGTTAATTAAAAATGAAAGTACCTACTTACCCACGTACTACTACGTACCCACTTAATTGACATTTTGTTAAATGTAATTTAATTATCATATTTACGTTTACCGTTTTAATGTAATTATTATAATTGCACTGAGAACGAATGAGATTTATTTTGTTCATAAATAAAGTAATATTGAGTTAGTCTACAAAGGACACAAGATTTGCTTATATAAAATACTAAGCAGCCGTTGAGTCTGTTTTATTTGGTCGGTGGTTCGAATTCTGATAATCTTCCAGAATTACTCGTGCGCAATAGATATGACCTGATTTCAGTGATTTTTTATAGGCGTTAGCAATGTTTACATCGGGAAATCTGACTGACGGACTTAGTGTAGCTTACAGCTTCGTCGGTCGCTGTACCGTGCTTGTACAAAGGCGCAACCACCGTAGTGAGACGTAGGCGGGCTCGTCGCATTGTATGTGAAACTCGTGTTATTGTGTACGCATAGTAATGCCCTAGTAGATAGACTACTTTCTTGGATTACTTCGAACAAAATTACATGTTTAAACTAAGCTGCTCAATACATGAAGGTGCAGAGCAGGTCCATGAGCGAATTTCTCGCAACGCTGGTTGTGTAGTAAGGACGCATCTGTCGCAACAGCAATCCAATTCAAAATATGTTTTCAAATCCCATTACTGGATAGCACGTTCAAACAAACTAATTCTCAGTTTCGTTATATTCACGTAGTTTAATAGACTTATTTCTTACATTTCGATCATTACTTCACTGTTAATAATATTTTTTTGGTTAATGAAAATTGGCAGTATCTTAAAAGTTGGTATTTACTGTACGGTTAAGAAATCAACCCGGACTTAGGTAACAACGTTGAGGGCGGCGCGGTCGTAAAACTTTCTCCCCCAGCGCGACGCGAGTGGAGTCCGGTGCACTGCCAACACCATTGATTTTCAATACGTCCTCTAAACAACACTTTCGTTTTCAATTACCAATGAAAATTCAAATAAACCTCGAACTTGAAGAGATTTTTGATAGAAAAAAAACGAAATAAATATTTAAAAAAAAAATGCGCTCACGCCCGTAACCCAGAGGGGTAGGCAGAGATCATGGATTTCCATTTGGCGCGATCCTCTTGCACACCTCTCTTGCTTCTTCTACATTCATACATCTACGCATACAAGCTCGTCGGTTATGGGTGCTCCTTATATCGCCCTTTTTTAGTAAGTCACTAATTTGATCGATATAAGTTCTCCTAGGGCGTCCCCTACCAACACTGCCACTCACTTTTGCAACATAAATTTGTTTCGTTATTCTCTCTTCATACATCCTTCAAAAAAAAAACAAGTTAGGAGTTAAGCTGGTTTCCCTTAGGCCCATCGTTCAGGCACACTTTTTTTCACTTCTATGTTCATATATTTTCGCATATATGTACGACGGTTATGGGTACTCTTCATATTACCTAATTTGTTCGACATAAGACGACCGCAGCCATCACTATTACTTATTTATACACCACAAATGTGCAACCAAAGAACCCCTTTATAATGTGCAGTGACTATTCATACTTAAATGTCAGATTGGCATTTCCAAAGCAAGGTTACGTACGGTTACTAGCAGGTGATCCCGTGAAATTTGGTAGATGTGGGCATATGATCAACATAATTACTATTATCCAGGCGAAGCCGAGGATGGTTACTAGTTAAAAATAATACTCCATTTTCTAGTATTAGATAACCACCTAACTAATGGGCTACATCATAACGAAAGATATTGCAAAAACAAATCCAAGATATTTTTCACAATCTCTCATATAATTACGTCTGTTTCATCATTTCGCATAATAATACAAATGTTCGGATTGTAGCTGCCACTTGCCTGTCAAGTTTCGCGATTTTTACAAAAAAAAAAACAATTACACAAATCTTGTTTGTATTCCTATTTAAATAAAGTGCACATTCGGCTAGCACAAAACGAAAGAAACTCAGTTACCGGTAGGTAGTCTAATTAAATATTTTTTTTCGTCTAACTTCCGGCCTTTATTAATGTCATCCCGGCCCGAACGGCCTTAATTTTAATGAAAAATTTCCCCTGAGACCGATACTCCTCCACCATTATTTCAGAATATACAAATTGTTTTTAATTACTCATTATTTTTTAAAGAATTTAAGTTATAAACAGATTTAATATTTTCGGTAAATATTATTTACATTGTTTATAAAGTTTAAATAGATTTTATGAGTTTTATG
>JWHW01022544.1:364200-407277 GCA_000931545.1 Papilio glaucus
AAAACTTTACTTTCTATAGCGTAGGGAGCTGGCAACGCTATTAAAGAGTATGTGTTGCATTTTGATTGGGATTTTCTAGTATATACATATAAAACACATATGTTTGCGTCGTATATGAAAAAAAACTGAAAACAAATATAATCAAACAAAAAAAACTGCATGCAATAAACAGGTCTAATATAATATTTTTGCTTCAATGACGTGGTTACCTTCGTTTTGTATGGTTTGTTTGGTGATAAATAACTTCGATAGTAAATATACACTAAATATTACTCCTATATGGAATTTTCAACAGTAACAGGTATTGGTACACACAGCAGAACACCGGCGTGAATCAATTTTGCGTCTCATGTGTAAGTTACCAGAGGTCCCATCCAGAGGGGATCTCCCCTTTTCCTTATCCTTAGATAGAAGAAGATAGTACATATGCTATCTTCTTATTCCTACACAAAGGCTGGTAACGCTTCACGCGTCACCTTATATGAGCTTATTATTTGTTTGCTTCTTATGTAAAAACGTCATAATGCGCCTTTCAGTGCAGTACACCGAGAGTAAAGAGGATTGAACTGATAATCATATTTTTTTTTATCGTTCTGTTTCTACATGAAATGAGGATATAAATTGCTATTTAAAATAATTATTTTAACCTTTCCATGACTTAAAATTGATAAACTAAGCTAGAAAAGAATAATGAATAGGCCGTTACTAAACAAGTGCGTACCATCTTTCGACCATATCACCACTTGACATCAGGTGGGACCGTATAAAGTGTTATTATGCCAAGTTTATTAATTATAAAAATGCTGAGAACTCAATAATAACTCGAAATATAGAAATATATCCCGTTTTACCACTTAATACACTTTGGCACACCTTATCGGTACTATTCATTAGTAGTATCGATTTAAAAATTACCAAGCAAGCGGCCATAATCGTTACAGAATGTAAAATATCATTTATTTGGTATCGTCCTAATGAAGCGCGAGAGATAGCACGCTCGTTTACATATATGAAGCTTTCTCGAATCTTATACGAGGATATTTAACGTATGGATATGACATAAGTTAGTGGGTGGCTCAGAATTACTAAAATTCTCAGTGATAAAAAATTACTTTAATATACTCATTTCTTCCGAGCTACGCTCTGCGTTTATGGCTACGTTATGTGACAAGCATAGTATTTTTTCGGAATACTTATTTAGTATTTGGATAATGTGCCTTTATGCGCGAATATAGCGCCATCTAACAAAAAGTTGAGATATCAATAGGTTAGCATTCTTGACAATACTCGAACAATAGACAATGCAAATACCTACTCCAAAATATAGCATAACAATTTTTTTTTAATTTGCGTTTTAATATCAAATGATAAATTTAAAAATAAAAGTCGTATTCTACATACAAATCGTTAAAGCCGTTTCTGAGATAACTGAAAAAGTTGTTCCAACACCAGTGACCCTGTTGTTCTCGTTCTGATAATTTAAACTAACGCATGCCGCCTTCCATTCCCGTTCTCTAACTTTGTAAATGGAATTGTGGACAAGTTGATATCTACAATGTCATGTAGCCAAACTAACTGTGAAACATCTTTTGTGAGAAAAGCAACGTCTAATTAATCTAAGTTTGCACTGTATGTATTATTTGATTTAGAAGAACTGTATTTATTAGTATTTAAACTTTTTAAGGATATGTTAAGCACTCTCTTGAAATATTTACTTGTGCATTTCTATCGACGTTTCCATTTAATTTACGTCAGTGATTGGAACTCGTTCCATCTTCGTGGAGATTATCAACAAGATACAGCTTAAATTGCCGCGTCGTCGGATCAATTAGCCGGCTGTAATGCGAGTAAGATCCTAGCTGCTAATTAAAAAGTTCTCAGTTACTAGCGCTTACAGATAATACAAGCCGTATGAATTATAACATTATCTTATTTTACGCCTTTAGAGCATATTATTTTTACTATCCTTAGATGCAGTATTATCCACTCTTGAAGGACCAAGGCAGAAAACGCAAGGAACAATGAGGCAGAGACAAAACCTTGGTCCAAACTATAAATAGGAACAATGCAGATGAATAAGAATTAGCAATGTTAAAGCTATTGGCGGTTTTGTTGATAGGAACGATCCCTTCTAGACAATCTGAGCTTATGAAATAAGCTTTATTTTCTTCACAGTAAATGTGCGTAGTATTATGTGCGATCGACAATACAAGCTCAATAACAACAAAATATAATTTATAATAGTATAATTTAAAAAAAAAATTAAGAAACGTCTTTTGTCATTACAAAAGACGTTTGTTAACCGTATTTTCGAACTAACTCGAAACTCAAAGATATTAGTTTTGATGTTCTATATATGTAAATTTCAATTCCTTCCCCAGCGTATACAGTTCACGTAATTTCAGTGCATCATCAATGTTGTCAACGTAATGACAATTTATAATAATAATTAAAGGGAAGTTACGAAAATCTCAAAATTATTTCGAATAGCAGTCGCCGTGGGCGATATTAATAGTTCCGAGAGTATTAAATACGGAATGAGGTATCCACGAAATTTCCGTATTTCAAATAGTCGGCATAAATTAAAGCTTTTCTGACATTTGTTGCTCTGTTTCACGCTCACGTCTGACTTGAATGCGTTTTTTTAAATGTTCCCCTAATGTTCTCACCTCAGCAGAGAACGGCTGGAGGAATGCTTTCTATTCTCATTCGGGCAATTATAAAAGTGTCATTTTTAATTAGAAACGCTTTGGATATGGGTTATAGATGTCACTCATGTTTTTTAAGACTTTGTATTCATAATATTTCCTATTAAAACGGAAACAAATATGAATACAAAGCTATTTTTAACACATATAAAAACTATTTGGTCGTTGTAATTTTTGAAAAGTTGTCACTGATATTTGTTTTGGGTTTATTTTGTGATTGTGACTGTGATTTTTTGGATGCTTTAATGATTTTAAATATAAAGGAAAAACAAAACATAACAAGTCAAAACAAAAATCTACTATTTCGGCCAGTATTTTATTCAAAAGGGAAAAAATATTTCTGCAGCTTTGTGAATATTGGAGCATAATATCCTCAACACGATTTGCAGTCATTTGTATGGGCGGTACGCGACCGTTGCTAGGAAACTTTCCCTTGCAGGGCCTTCGTCAAGTTTCATAGAGTGCTCCGTGACTCTCATACCAACGACGAAGGAACCTTCCTAAATTATTATCACAATTATGTTTGTGTGTAGCTCCGGAGAGTTTACGTCGTGTCGACTTACCCCGCCCGTAAAATATTCCATGTTGTATCAGTATTCCGTGCAGACAGGATAAAGTGATTGCATATTTGATTTTCTACTTACTTTTTTATGTCAGACATAAAACTTGTTATGAATAACATCATCGATATAAATTGGTATAAGTGTGGACAAGATCTAACTGATGAAGTGATATAAACTTCTATAGATATCGATTCCAATAATAATTGTTTTTAAGTCTAGTAAAATTAACTTAGAAAATTATGGCATTGGCAACATTACGTTTTTCCTGGCTCCGGTAAGAGGCGGGGCAGGGATAGCGAACAGTTTTCGGAAAATATCTGAGCAGCGGGCTCGACAGGATGAGGACAGGAGGAGACAGTTTTTTTTGTAATAAAGTTTTAAGTATTGTTTCATATTTAATAATAAATTATAAGCTTTTAATTGCATAGATAAGATTCATAGAACAAAAAAAAAACAATGTCATAGTTTGCCTCTAAATTCTATGGTTGTGAATTTTTTGGCAAGTTAAGCTCTTTTTTTTCTAAAAGGAAAGTACCTACTTTGTCGTGAGTTTGAGATTGTTTCAAAGTAAACATGTACAGCGTGGATGTAAGATGCCACAAGTTTTGACCTGAAAAGATTTCTAATGCTTCTTGTTGGACTGTTTCCGCCGAGCACGTTGAAGTTTTTGTTGTTGTTTTCATTGCTTTAGTTTTTTGTTTACTTTTGTTGCAGTTTGACGGATACCTGTGGATAAATTGTTGTGTTCTACTTGCGTTAAGTCTTTTCTAATTTTCGGTATATTTGTTTTCTTTCTTGTGAACAAGTACACATAATAGAGGACGTAAAGATAAACCTTTACTACGCACAATCTAATTCATTCAAATATGACCGATATTTTTTGCTGTTGTTGAGAAATTGATAAACATTATTCGCGGATCAACTATAGTCTTAGGTCTTCTAAGTAATAAGAGATGACCGTGAGACGATAACAAACCCCGCACTATTTTTTATTGAACGAACGATTTTCTAAATCAAATGTTTGTATATGAAAACTGGATAAATTCCGGATTAGCACAAATTGTGTGGCGATTTTCGGATCGAAGGTACAAGTTGCACCCGCTACGTTTTTACTTTTTATTGATTTAAAGTTTTCCTTGATACAACTGAAGAAGGAGAAATAACGTTGTCATTTAAATATTTGCATTTTTATGTTTAGGCAATAATCCATTTAGGAAAAACAGACAGGAAAAATCCCTTGCAAAAGTAACGCAAGTCTCTCCCTTCAATTCGGCAGAAACTGTTTTATTACTCACAATCTGAAGTTTGATGTTCACACCCTTTGTTTCCATCTAGTTTCCTCCCCTTGTTTGAATGATACGCGTATAAACAATGCAAGAAATATATTCCTTTTTCAACACTTCCTTTTTCCCTATCGCATAATTTACTCCTGTGTAGTTTGCGTCCTGCCTAATCTAATCTTCACATAGAGCAAAGAAGAAACGGAAACAAACATCAACGCACATTCCAAACTACTGGGCCTACTATGAAGATGAGCATTAAGAAGGGATTTTTTTAAATTCATACCCTTAAGGTCTAAAGTAGGGATGAAAGTTTGTATGGCGAAGTAATCATTATAATCCAAAGTTAGTTAACCTGATTAATCATATTAATTGGATTACGAACTGGCTGGGCAATCATCGGTTAATTTAAATTTCACGGCGAGTGAAACCGCGGGGTTCAGCTTGTCTTCATATAGACTTAAACACTTTTCTATAGTTAATTTAGAGAGGTAGACTGAGATTACGGATTGTTATTGACCTATTGTATTGAAGTTAAAATTTACTTTGTACCGACAACAAATAAATAAACATTCAGACCTTAACTTAGAGAGCAGAAAGATATTACGGATTTCATTCGCTGGGGTCCTGGCATACCTCTGACGATTCCTCGTAATGCATACATACATCGCGCTACGCAAACACGTACGCTACGGTACATATGGATTTAATTTAAAGATGTTAATGAGAATCAAAATATCTTTAAACTTAACCATTTCAAACACGTAGGGGTAATTAGCAATGCTAACATCGCTTAAGCATTAACCAATAAGTCATCAGCGTATCAAATATCTATCAGACAGGGCCATGGCAAAGCCGCACGGGGCTTAGGGGCGAAACAAACGAGCAAATTAGTCCGCACAGACCCGGACAGATCCTGATTGATGGATGGCTCGCCTACCCGCAGCCCATGTCTTACGTAATTAGCTTCTCAATAAAACCCGCCGCTCGACCGTCGACCGTCTACGACATTTTACTACAAGCTGCTTGCCTCATTCAATTTAATGTTATCTTACAACCCAATACCCTCTATCCCTCTAAGTTGAATAGTTAACAAAGCTATTTTACTAAAGTTTTAAAATGAAGTACATGAGGGCTACGCTTCAACTGTTACTAGATTATTTAAGGCCATCGAAATCAGACGTCATTTTATTTTGTACGAGTTGTAATTAATTTCACAGACAGTATGAAATATCAACCTTGGAGTTGAGTACTGGAGTCCCCGCACACTGAGCGTACGCAGAGAGGACGTGGTTGCGGACGCGGAAAGCGACTTGTCGCACTTGACGCAGCAGCGACAGTATGGACGGCATCGTCATCCGCGCAGTGCGTGTAACAACCGCGCGAGCAGCCGCCCCGTCTCGAGCATCCGCGGCGTTTTACATCTACCGCATCCACAGCCACCGTAGTGGGTATTTCTTTTTACATATGTTTGATTGCGCGGCACGCGGTTGTCTGCATCCACTCAGTGCAAACACAGACAGCAGTTGGAATATCGTTAGGTAAATTCACAATACCTAAAGACTTCTAAGTTACTAGAATCGGTTATATTTAGTAATCTAAGTTAAGTGTTTTAATAAACAGCCGGAATTACGTAAGAACTCTTACGTAATTACGAACCGTTTATGAAATATTACATAATACTCATGTTGGTAATGTATATCTATCTTAACATCCTTTGATAAAAACAGTATGGAGCTGTCAAAACTTGGGCTGGTGAGTCATGCCCTTAACGACACCGACTTCCTTTGTTTGGTTTGTTTATAGGCAAGGAAAAGTTGAACGGCGCGCGATAGCATAAACTATTATTAAACAGGCCGGGCTAAAAATAAGAACGGCGAAGTGGGTTAATGACTTTCCTTTCAATACCGTCACCCCGGGCCGTCTTCATTCATGGAACATCATCAAATATGAATGCAAACGGGTTGGAATATTTCGGCTTTGGTCTTCTGTTTTCAAGACATGATTTTCTTTAGATCTAACTATCACGGGTATGTTTGTGGATGCTTATTTATGTTAATTTTATACGTAGTGCTCTTATACAAATATCATTATCATATGTTGATTTGTTTGCACTGCACAAATATGTACATTTTTGAGCGATGTGAAATTTTGTGATTTATATTGAAAGCACTGTTTTACTCGTTCTTTAAACTTTCAAAATCCAATTTTACTAATACTGCTTAGTTCCGTCAATCGACTTCAGTAGACACAACACCCACACCGATGGCTGCTAAATCAAACAACTAGGCCCCTAATATACATTAGGGACCTAGTTTTTTTTTTTTTTAGCTCAAGATCACTCGGATCGCAAGCCCTGTGTCAGATGAAGCTGCAAGAACCGTCAATAAGGTTACCAGCAACGACATCTCCGAAAATTAGTAGTAGTAGTTCCGTCAACAATATAAATCTATGTATATAAGAAAAATAGTGGGCGTTCAAAAGTTTAATCATATTGCTGCATAAGAACAAATAACGTCTACGTATAGGTATTGCTATGTAATATAGAAACTCTTTTGAATTTACCTTTATGGCGTCTTGAATCTTTTGCAAACTTGTCATTTGCATATCTTGTTTAATGTGCTATTCAATTTTAAACTTTATTGGTATCGATTTAAAGTTGTATTATATGGTTGGAGATCTAGTAAGAATCGGGGTGTTATTGGAAATTCTTGAATGTCCGGAACGTTCTGCCGATATCGGATGTCGACGACAGTTCGGGCCGCGATTGGAGCAGCTCCTAGCTACGTGCCTTCCTGAAACGTCGAGTTAGCTTTTGTTTTTAAAATACGTGCTCGTCGAAGCTTACTTTTAAAATTTCGCCGGCGACTCGAACGTTTCAGTTTTTAAAATTCAAATGGCGGCAGCAGCTGTGCAGATAAAAGTATTTTATTCCGCAGTAGCTAATATTTTTATTGCCAATAAAAAATTGCTTGTATTAAGATCAATCGCTAAGTTTAAGGTGCTAATGTTAGTATTTTAATTGATTACGTATTCATAAATATAACAGAACTTAAACATTTTATTTACCGTCAAATACAAGTGTGCAGTGATTATCTTATTTAGGGGCATCGATTTAGTTGTCTCATCTTCCAGTTAAATTTCTGTCTGTATAATAAATCTGTATAATATATCTGACTACTCCAGCAGGGTTATATTAAGCAACTGGTTATTCTATTTATTAACCATTCGAATGCTTAAATTCTACATCAAACTTCCGTAACGTTCAATAATCCGTGTTTCAAAATTCATAAAGTGGAAAGCATCTTTCGCCGCCTCGTAGGCGTTATGGTAGACGCGAACAAACTAGTAAAGTGGGAAGTCTCATAAAACAAAGTGTCAGTTATTACATTAATAACGAAGGGCCGCGGAAAGCGCGTACCCCTTTTTGTTTATCCCCTGGGCCGGTAGCAAGTTTCGACGCGGCGTTGTCGAAAACATTGCCAGCGGTTAGGTGAACGTGTATATTTTGTTGAAGAATTTGTACGTGAAAGTTAAAGGGGGAAATTTAGACAGGCGGAAAATAACGCCGACGGCTTTGGGTTATGAATACATTCTTTAGGTTTTATTTATATGTTGCGTTTCTATGATAAATAAACATTTGCATTGAACTGGGTAATATTAGCTGTCGTTGCTCGGGTTAATTTCAATATTGTAAGTTTATAAAACACAAAAAAGCATAATGCAGCTTGTAGAAATAATTATTAAAATCGGTATTGTAGTTTTAAAGATTATCATTTACAAACAAATATTCTCACTTAAGAATATTAGTACATAAAGATTGTTAGTGTATCTCTCGCACTGTGAACAACTTGAAGATGAAAATGTATTTAGAGTTTTCCTTTACAATATTTCCTATAATATGTTTCTGACGAATAAAGATTCAACAACAATGCTAACAACTTTATTCTGTTTTCGAAATTCCATTTGAACAACTTGAAAGCTGATCGCAAGTCTGATCACGAATCGTATCGATTTGATCATACATTGATTTTTTTTTAGTTAGTAACATGTTAAAATGTGATATGTAACTTATGAAACTATGTATGGAGTCACTGTTTAATTGCTAACAGTAGTAGGAACAAATGAACTGTAGATATTGAAATGAACTAATAAATGCAATAAAACCTCCGTCATCATTCCCCAGAATACGACTTTGGGTCCTTGAATTCTCATTCCTTAAAGGCTGGCAGCGCATATGCAGTTTCTATGGTGTTACGGATTTTTAAGTTTATCTCTTAACTTTAGACGACCCATTGCTCATTTGCCTCATTCTATGATAAATAACCGCTGTTTATATATTTTTCTATTTACCTCAGTTTGATTTAATTCTTCGTGAATGTTTTAAAATTTGCACAGTATTATTCTAGTTAAAAAATACGAAGCTTATTTTTCACAGATAAAATAAAATTCGTAGTGGTCATGCACTCTATTTTCTTCTAGCATTTCCAATTCGCACGCCCTCGCCCCGGCCCCGGCCCCGGCCGGCCACTGGTGCCAGTTGTGATTTATTTTCGACCTCTTCCACAAAAAGTCGGCATCGTAAGCTGTTATACGTCGAAAATCCGAATGAATATTTTTTGTTCGTATGGGCGGAAAGTTCTTACTTCTAACTTCTAACATTATATACTTAGTTTCCAGAAATAAAAAAGCAATAAACACTACTTTTGTTGTACGATAAATCAAATTTACTATTTGTGTGTAATAGATAAATGATACTATACTTTGAAAATTTTATAGTATACTTAATAATATGTGAACACCTTAATGATGTGATCAGAAATAGAACAAAGACCGACATTGCCCAAAGAATTTCTAAACTTGAGCAATTTAATGGGCAGACATGTTGCTCGTCGGATGGTCAATGGGCCAGAACATTTTGGAATAGCGGCCATGTTCATAACGATGTAGGGTGGATAGACCTCTCACAAGATGGATCGACAATCTGGTCAAGGATGCGGGAGTCCACTGGATCGGGGTCCCAAAGGACTGATCTTTATAGCCATTCACCGGGGAGCCTTGCGTTCTGCGTTCTAACAGTGGTAGAACCCGCAACAACACCATCTGTTGCAAAAAATGGTCGGCGTAACCGGTGAAATACCACGACCTCAGGGAAAACAGGCGTGAAGTAGGAGTATTCTATACTTCTGCGTTTTGTCTCATGAGTGAGGTGCCGGAGGCCCGGTGTCTTTTTTCTTCTTTTTCTTTCCATCGTTTCCTATAAAGGATAGGATGGGAAGGGAAGAGATTGGACGGAACAGGGGATGAATAGGAGAAGGAAATATAATTTTTCCTGTCTATCCCTTGCCCTGTCCATTAAAGGTAGGCAACACACCTGCAGCTCATTGGCTTACTGCGGACGCATATGGATAGCGGTCACTTAATATCAGGTTAACTGACTGCTCTCTTGCTACTTTCTTCCATAAAAAAGCAGTGGATGCCTTTTGGCTGATAATGACGTAATGGGAAATGAATAGAGGCTGTAAAGAAAGGAACTCTAGTAGAGTAGTATTAATGTGTGTTGTCAGTCTGACCTTTTAGAAAAAAGAAAAACTATCAAATGTAAATTATTTTAATTCGATGTTAAATATTTTCTGTTGTCAAAACGGCCAGTGGTGTAGAGTTTACGAAATTCAATTTAAAATATATTATTTGGAACTTCGAAAGTGGTTCATTTGAATAGATCAATTAAAAATACAATTCCTGTCAAAAATACGTGCGTGAAGCTACATCGAACGAATTCACGCTTTTTTTCAGTGAGCGAAGACCGTGAAATGAACTCAAGGCGAAGCTTTATTATTTTTATTTCTAAAGAATCCTGTTGTGTAATGAATAGCTGTTATTTATTATAGCGCACGTTTGTTTATGAATCGGTTTGGTGCTAGATCTAAGACGATAAACTTCTCCCCTGTCAAATTTGAGACCTTATAAAATCTTCGTACCTCAAGGCAAAATTTACCTCTGAAGTAATAGTCTTAAGTTTTTGTTTTTGAAAAACATGCACAGAATTCTATCAGCCCAGTTTAATCATAATCGAAAGTAATTTAAAACTTATTTTTATTAGCTTTTGGGAGCATATTTAAATAATTGTTTGCTTTTGTAGCCTTCATTATTCAAACGTTTCTTAATGGTATAAAAGGATTACCAAAACATTCTCCGTTCTCATGATATAAATACTTGCTACGTATTGACGTTTATACAATCCCGATAAGAAGACCCAATTACCCGTAATTACACTAATTATTCAGCCGTCCACAGACAGTAATGTAGCAGAACTAGTAGGTATTCGGGTAAGTTTTAAAAACGTATTAAGAAAAATGCGACCAAAAGTAAAAATAGCTATTTATTTGAATAACAAACTACAAATAATATGAACTAACTTATATACAATCAGATTCATAACAATATTACCTACGTATCTACTTGATATATCGCTCATAGTATCTCGCTGTATATTGTTTTTCAACAAAATTTACATAAACATTACAGATCCCTTAAATTAACAGAACATTTGTGGTACCGAAAACTACTTTTAAAGTAAATATAGGCCGCCCTCTCTAGATAAGTTCTGGCCTATATCACGCATGACCTTTGACATAATAATTGAAACATTATTAATACAAACATTTTATATAAAATACTATTTATTTATTATTTTAACAATATCTTTGTTACAATTTTATTTAAAAAAAGTTGTACTATGAGAAAAGTTTAGATTAACATCGACAGACAATGTTTATTAAACTTAGTCTTCTATTTAGACAGTTTTCTATAAACAAAACATTTAACATAAACTTTATGCAAAACACACCGTGAGATTCTGCTAAATTATTATTTTACATTTCATATTTTTATATAATACATTTGTGAATTCTTATAACATCAAGATCTATTATACAAACATTTTATAACGTAACATTTGTTATTGTCTGATTTGTCTACTAGAACATTTTTGTAATACAATTAATTTGTATTTTAGAAGTTTCTTACGTGTATTCAAAGTATTAAGAGTTAAGTTTGTATACGAACGTTTAGTTATATGACACGGGATATTGTAATCGAAGTTTCTGCGAAGATTTTATTGATTATCCTCTTAAAATATTTTAAAAAAAAAACAATTTACAGATTCAAAAACAAAATATCAGTGAGTTGAATAATATTGTATAATACATAGACCAAAGAACTTAAACCATTATATAACCAAATTCACTTTTTACTGTAGCCTTAATCAATATTCAACTAAATTCAATAAATTTACAGATAAAGTAAATAGGTACACATATTAACTTAATACAAATAATTATGCTTAACCTAGTTACGTAGTAATGTCTACGTGACTATACGGTTGTTGCATATTTATCACACACTAATATCCGATAGAGATACATAACACAGTGAGTAATATTTCCCCTGAATACAATATTATCATACATAGCCATAACCAATAACTTAACACCCTTCAGTCAGTCGGACAATTATTGTTATATCTTTTGTTTCGTTAAGTCTACAATAAAGTATGTAAATGAATTTAGAGCACTAAATAGATAAACGGTGTTTTTTTTATAAAATTATACTGTGTCGCGTAATTTGCTCGCAATTCATCTGTACGAGTTTTTTTTTAACTTTGCATACAATATGATAATTTTATAAGTATTGTTCTCTTTGCTCACTAAACACTTAAGTAAATGTGTTTGTTAATATATGTTTTGAATTTTCTATGATATTTTTACATAAATATACAAATAAATCAACTGATATAAATAGTATTTTTTAGATAAAAATACTATTAATCAATTTGTTTGGGTAAAAGGGCTTTGGTAAAAGGCTTTATTTTTATCTTCATTCCCTATTTCCCAAACTCGAAACTATCGAAATCTCCTCATCATATCGTACTACGATTGAAGCAAAGGAAAACAAGATTTGTAGATAAAATATGAAACATAGAAACCCCTTGAAATCGTTCTATCTGTACTTAGCTGATTTTATATTATTATTAACAAATAATGCAATATTCAGATACATTTCTTAGCAGAACTAGGTACATTATAAATAACAACATCCCTACAATTGATTACTATTATTTGAGTAAACACAATCTTACGATGTCTTTAAATAGACGTACTGAGAATAGCTAACAATTTAGTAATAATTTAGCCGATATCATTGTTGATGCAGACAGATGTGTCAACATTTACTTTGTTGGACAGTTGCTTTTTTGTATGACTCATTGTACGTTACAAATAATTATATTTTAATTGTTGTAATTATAATAACTGATTGATTGAATATTTGTGATTAGTAATTTTCAAAAATTACGACTAATACACTGTTTTGATAAAACCCGGTCAATGACACCGATAAATATTAGTAATTTCAATGTACCTTGCAAAAAGGATTTTTCTATATTATTTAAATACATATTTTGAAGGTAGGATATAGGCTTACGTTATTGACCTTATTTATTTTATACAAATTATTGCCTTTCTTTCAAAATGAAAATGTATCTAATAAAAAGCGACAATTTTCGCACTTTTGTATTAAATGACTGATGCGTTTTTTCTTTTTTTGTAAATAATTAATCGTATAATTTGTTCATAAAAGTTTTCATGACATCGAAAAATATTAGTAATATAGAAGGTTTTATAATATGGGAAAGTAAAATAAGAACATATAAGCCAACAATATTTAACAAACATTAGCTGTCACTTTAAGTGAAACTTTTATTTCATATATTACAATTATTGTTAAATGTGACTTAAGTTAATAAGGTTCATAATAACAAATAACTTCATTACTTGAAATCAGTTATTGTTCCTTTCTTGTACCTAGACATCTGCGAGGAATAAACGTTTGTCGATATTTTACAGATTATAAAGTATTTTAATGGTATCTCCACGACTAGACGTATATTTCTACTTCAAAATTGAGCGGGTGGTGCCTCTGGCTCTTCATTCTAACAGTCACGTAGGAGTACCCGACTCCTCCTTCTGTGATGTTGGCGCTGGCGTGCGAGAAGTCATTATCAATCGCTGCCACACCCTGAAATTAAAAAAAAAATCACGTTTTTAACCGTTCGTTTCTTATTTCAGCGACCACACGTTCACTGACGTAGTCCTCCCCATGCATCCCCCCAAAGATAGATCCACTGCCGATCCCATCCAGTGAACCAGACTCGTGTCTTCGGAGAGGCCTACCTACGCTGCACAGACGACATCTTTAATCAATCAACATAAATACTATCTTCAAACTTTCGACATCTCACCTCATTTTATTGTCATTTTCGTGTCCATCATCGCATTTGTTGAATACCATCTCTTGTGGGATTGCGTAAAAGGTTATTACATAGAGAAATCAGAGTTGAACACAATTTCTTTCTGCGTAAAATAAAAAATAAATATACGCTCACGCACAGGCAGAGATTATGGATTTCCATTTGGCGTGATCCTGGCAGACCTCTCTCGCTTCTTCTACATCCATACATCTATGCATACAAACTCGTCGGTTACGGGTACTCCTTATATCGCCCTTCTTAGGGTGTTACTAATATGATCGATATAAGTTCTCCTAGGATGTCCCCTACCAATGCTACCACTCACTTTTTTTTCGTTACCCGAATTTGTTTCGTTACTCTCCCTTCATATATCCTTTCAACATTCTTTCTGCGTATTTTTATGAAACATAAGAAAATTGACTAAACAATTTGGTTAAACCTTTTTGTCTTTTGCACAAAACTTGTAAAATAGTATGTAAGGAAAGTCTAACTAGGTAAAACTGTATTTAAGGAGCCAATCTCCTTAAATACAGGTTTACCTAGTTAAGGAGTCAAGGCAACATTGAACTTGATTTGTAGTGTGCAATAAAGATTTATTATTATTATTAAAAAAATGTTTATATACGTACGAGACGTATAATGAAGATGTTTAAGATAGTGGATTGATATAGATTTATCGCCGTAAAGAGAATTATTAGTAAGATAGCACGAGACAACAAGGGTATCAAATTATTCGATTTTTGTTAAATTTCCATCCTGAAAACCTTTTTTAGATTACACAGAAGTAATACGGCGGTAAGTTTACACTTACTGTCATGTTCCTTTTATTACAGTGCTATGCAAAAACAATAATTTTCCAAACAATAAGTCTACCAAATGAAACGATGTATTGTAGTCGTAAATTTAAAATGTTTATGAATTACAAAAAAGGAACGTGACTATACGTTTGCAAATAAATCGAGTTGTATCATCAAAACCGCTTTTTGCGGTCAGTGAAGGTCGATCAGACAATTCTTGTTTTTTTTTTTAATAAATATTGCGCGATATTAAACTGTGTTTGCTAAAACGCAACAAAATATTTGCATAACAAAACAAGAAATAGTCTAATGAAAAATCATTCTCCTTTTAGAAGCTTCTCGAATATTTTAGGTTAAGACGTATTGTTATAGAATAATGAAAAGCGGGTACAATCATTTTTCTAAAGACATCAAAATTCAAGCAAAACGTTTCTTGATACATTACAATAGATCCGTCTATGAATACCATGTTTTTGGAGCAGAATGGTTGTCTGATTTACTTTTATCTGTGTATCTTATATCGCAGAAAAATGTGATTTTATTTTAAAAATAATTATAAAGGATGTTTTGTTTCCAGTAGTCTGTTCTAATTCTTACTTTAAACAATGACTGAACGGGTAATCGAATGTGTATAAAATAAGAAAAGCGTATAACGATAGTTGTATTCGTTGTTCCTCTACCAATGGGGTATACATATATAGACGGTATTCAATTCTCATCAAGTTTAAGAGGTTTAAACACATTAAAAATAATTTCCAGATAGCTGTTTGCCCCCTGTTGGTCTATGTAATTAAAAGAAAATGTTCGCGCGATATGTAAGGCAAGAATGGCATTAAGGCGTAGATTATAATATAAACATAATACAAAAAGACAAATCCAAAAAGAAATATTCTTACCTTGATAATTCGTTTCTCGGGGTCGCTATACGACAGTGATTTTATACGCTTTTTGAACGGCAACGGAAACTCCTTGACTCTCTGGTGGAACACCATTTTCCTGTGTACTGTGTCGCCCACAATCATATCGGAACACAAGATTTTACTGCACACAGTTAAACTGGCCAAAATCAACACAAGTAACCGCATACCGATAACATTTCGCCAACTGTCAAACAAACAGTGTGATATTCTACGCGCCTTGCTAACTCGACGAATGACCGACGCCAACTGTCAAATGAGTAATGTAATGTAATGCAGATAACCTCAACACGCGATTGTCGACACAATTCTGTAAGGAAACCTAAATAAAACATTCCGTCTCGTATTTTATACGATTCGCTATACCGTGACATTAATATAATTTTAATAGCTCGTTAATTTTATCTGATGGTCCTTTTAGAATTTTGTTTATTCTGCGTGATTATTATTTTATCGATAAGTTTGTTCGGTATTGTTTGAAAACAATGGATGTTGTTGACTATTGTTTTCTATTATAATATGACAAATTGTCAACAAAATAATTAGCGACAAATTAATAGTTGTAAGTTTGTAGACGCATAATCTTAATTCTTAACATTCGTGTGAAAGATTTAGCACGTAATTTGGTGCGTACTTTCATGACGAAAACCTAAACAGGACGACAAGTGTTGTAAGTTTAAAATGGGTAGGTGTCTGAGCCTTTATTTAAAAAAAATAAGGATGGAGAGTCATACAAATCCCCAAAGGTAAACGTAAACTAACACCCAGGAACTGAGTTACTAATTGTTGGAATCTATGCGCTTATTGTTATTAGATTTTAAATTATATTGGTGCTAAAGGATAGCATAGGATTCGGAATATATGAAAACTGACAAGCAAGCAAGATTGCATTACTGTGTTATAACAAGCGTGTCGACGAAAATATAGAGACTAAATGGTATGTTTTTATAACGAATATTAAAATACAAAGACGAATCGAAATAGAAAGATAAAAACACAGAAGAAGTGATCGTACAAAGAAAAGAGAAAGTACGGCACAGTTTCTTTTTGCATCTCAGCTGTCTATCCTTGAGTGACTACATAAATTATATTTTAGTACCCACTTTATAAAAAAAAACAAGTACAAGGAAAAGAACTCATATTTAACTAGATACAAAATGACACATCTCTCTAAACAGTTAATTATCATTGTTTTAAGATGAATCTTTTGACATAAATAAATATGCGGTCATGCCCGTAACCCAGAGGGGTAGGCAGAGATCATGGATTTCCAATTGGCGCGATTCTGGCACATCTATCTCGCTTCTTCTACATTCGTATATCGACGCATACATACTCGTCGGTTATGGATGCCCCTTATATCGCCCTTTTTTAGTAAGCTAATCGATATAATTTCTCCTAGGTCGTCCCCTACCAACACTACCACTCACTTTTGCAACATCAGGTATGTTCTTCTCAATTCTATTCACTGTTAAGCGACACTTTTCCCTTATAATGCTATTATTAGTCCTATCATGCAAACTCAAGCCTAACATACTTCTTAAGGATCGCATCTCATCGGAAATAACTACTAGCATGCTTTTCCTGACAAACCCAGCTCTCACTGTAAGGTTCATAATTCACAATGTATGGAACATTAAAGTGGGGACTAGTGCTCACTACTGTACTTTTTCGACATAAAAGGTTTTTTTGATGATCGGTGCTATCATTCCGAAAATGTATTATGAACAAGCTATAGTTAATTAAAAAAACGATTAGTGGTTGATTATCATCATTTATAACATCATCATGTTACTTATGACAATCCGGAGAAGAATACGAATCGTATGAAATCCCACCCCTTCAAAATTGGTCCAGCCGTTTAGGCTGCAGCAGGACTACATACATACATAAATAAATACATATATATGTATAATTGTACACAAAGATATATAAAATGTCTTTTGTATAATTTCGTCGTATTTATTCATTTTGACCATTTCCTTTTATTACGAATAAGTCATTAAATATAAAATTCATCAGTAATGAATATCATTACTGTTGATAATATGAATTTGATATATATTTTGATAATATGAACTATGTAATTAGTATTTCGTATAATGATGCGACCAGTAAGATCAATATGACCATTGATGTGCGGTCGGCATAGTATGATTGTAGTCCATACTGGATAGGTTTTGGCTACAGTTTTTACGGCCGACGTACGTCTGACGCCAACCCTCCTCGGGAATATACCAAAATGCTACCAGTATTATATTTAACTTAATGCACAAAAAATATATAATTTTCAATTTAACATCGCAGGAAAGTCGATGCCAGCATAAATTATATTTCTTTTAACATTTATTTTCGCGGACAGAATGATTAATAGCTTGTCACTCCTACCGTGACAGGAAAAAGTTTAAAACTTTTCCCTAACACTTCGAACGATCCAAAATTTAATAATCTTGAAAACCTTTAAAAGTTATTAAAGAGTTTCATTCGGAAGTTATACGAAAGCAAAGAATTCCCGATTACTTCACTTTTACTTTAGAATTGACTGTGTTGTTTTTTATATTATTGTAATCAATAAAAGACTAATTAATTGTACATTATGTTGAGATTTTAGCGACAACTAATTTATATTTTTTATATATTTAAATTATTTATAAATAGCGTTTTATAATAGTGTTTATATTTTAAAAATTCCCTGGTGAATCTGAACAGACGAAATCTAGTCACAAATCAGATACAAGGTCTAATCGTTGACTGGAAAGGTTACTCTGAGAAGGAAAGGACTCAAAAATACGTGAAATACCTGCATGTATTATTATACATGCAGATATTTCACGTATTTTTGAGTCCTTGTATCCTATTAAAAAATTTCATCCCGCGTGCCAGCGCTCTTTGCGAAAAAGGCATTTAATGCAATTGAAAACGGCTTAATTCAATAACTTGGAATTAAAGGTCCATGTGAAATTGTTTTGTTATTGGTTGAAATGGTAACAACAAGAAGTTGGCGTTGTGTTCACTCGCATAATTTTTCCCAAATGCGCCAAAAGAAGTATAACAAAATGTTAAAAGCCTACTGTGTTGTGTATTTTTTGTAATCTTTTATTCGTTTTGTAGTCTTTCTACCGTCTTTTAGGTCCCTGGGAGAGTGTGAATGGTTCTATTGTACGAAAGAAAACCCGGGATCCACATTAATCGCTTACATAAATGAATTTGTTGTGCTTCGGTAGAATTAATTAAGCCAATCAATCTAAAAACCTGGGCAAAGTAATGGGCGCGGTGTGGAGGGAAAGGGTTAAATAATGCTTTTAATTTAGATTTATCGCGTACATTCCCACATCCCCTTCGTGTTCGCGTTATGCGAGAACAATTACTAAGGAAGTATCATTTCTTTAATAAAAAATTATACACGCATATGCATGAAGAAATAATTTTACCTATTTATAAATAAATTACCGGATTTTAATCTAATATTTGCGCTGTTTAAAATCTTGCATAGGGAGAAAATAGTCCAAAAGCCGATCCTAGATTCAAATCTAATAATAATTTCAACGACTACTAGGATTCAAATCCTAGTAGTCGTTGAAATTATTTTATGTTTTAAGTAATTGTTTTTTTATTGCTGTTGCTAAATGTTTTCAATATTTATACGTCGCATGAGTTTTTAACGGATGGGAGTGCAAGTTCGTTTAGTGACACACCACGTCTCTCTAACTGTCAAGATATGTATTATAGCTAGGCTGTCGAAAGACGTCACGAGTGTTTTTCTAGCTATTTAATAATGTATAATTTTATAAAGAGGAAAGATTTGTTAGATTGTTTGTTTGTTTACGTTGAATAGGCTTCGAAACTACAAGTTGGGAAGTACACTATTCCCGGGTAATATAGGCTATATTCTATTTATTTTATTAAATATTTAGTGCTACCCGCCGGCTTCGCCGGGGCTGATGGCTGGTATAATATTAAAATATATTATTAACAGCCATGAAAACAATATGATACTATAAATATAAGTATAATTAGTGTCCAATGCAATAATTGGAGGGGTCGCTAGTAAATTATAAACTCAAATTTCTTTTACTGTTTTTGTATATGTTATCCATTTTATTTCGTCCAAAAAGTATTGAGTTACGAGTACAATAAATAAAGTAAAGGAATAAAGAATATACCTCTAGGCTTGAACAGAAGCAATTGTCGAAAGAAATAGGTGAGCTATCTGTCTCCCTGCAGGGGTCGGGAGGCGGGTCGTAAGCCGGGATTTACCCGGGTTCATTCCCCGGTACCGACGCTTTTCCCCGTATTGAGAGTCGATACTTTTGTTACGCGGTTTATCATTCAGGCGGCTTTGAATCTCTCCCTTATGAAAACAATGTTTGTTTGATTTAGTTTGGTGTATCTAAGATGTTTCCGTTTGCTCTTTGTATTGTCTAGAGCTAACTTATAAGATTGATATTTACCCCACGTTCTACGATATAGTGATTTGTGGATTGTAACATTTTATTTCATTTTCATAGGTACTTTATCTAATAACATAAGACGAATACTTGTCTTAAAATTATTAAAACACAAATAATGTTTCGATTTAAATTATTCCTTAAAATTTGTAAAAATTCCGAACCAATGTTGAAGATAAAAAAATCATTCTATATTTGCGCACGTAGCGACTCGCTGAATTATGATTATATATTTTGATACATAATCATATTTTTTTATAATATTAAAACATTCAATATATCACTTTTTTGTTAACGAAAAGTGAAAGATTCAAACAATTCGTAAAACACCAAAACCAACAAAATCCAAGGAACAGTCGAGTATTTTTACTAAAAACCTCTTTTCGAACAGAATAAACAAAGGCCTCAGTAAAGAAAACTCACATCGA
Organism: Papilio glaucus; assembly: GCA_000931545.1. Classification (NCBI taxonomy): domain Eukaryota; kingdom Metazoa; phylum Arthropoda; class Insecta; order Lepidoptera; family Papilionidae; genus Papilio; species Papilio glaucus. The sequence goes on from JWHW01022544.1 coordinate 384,652, forward strand.
CACAGATAAGGTCGGGAAAATCCTACCTAAAATCAGAAAATCCCGATCTTACGTAAGGCTTCTCGAACATGAAATCGGAGAAAGAAATTAATTTTATAATAGTGTTAACTAACTTTATTTTAGTCACTATATGTAACCTTATATATTTATACCTGTTAACATCATTGTGTTGAATAAGTCGCATCCTAAGATTGTATGTTTGTTGGCTTCTGTTTACTGTAAACGAAGAAGCATACATACTCTTTAATGTGTGTTTTTAGGTTCTTCGGTTACAGGGCGATTGAAAATGATATTAAAATTTTATCTTAGGCTGGACACGAACCCTTGGTTTATTAGATAGCTCAATTTGGCTTCAACGTTCCAAATCAATGAAAAGCGCATATGCATCGTGATGTTTATCTGCCCCAAATGGAAAGGAAAGGGTATTAACTCAATATTAAAATAATCATAAACTTATAATAAACACCTGACAACGGCACCGGATGACTTTCATTTATTACGATCCAATGGCTTATTTTACATATAGTTTTGCTTTTTTTTAATAAATCTTATAAAAACGTAATTAGGACGATGTTTTATTTATTGATCCTGGCCACTATTATCACACTAAGGCGACGTGCTCGATCGCCCTAAATACATTAAATAAAGTGAAGCGACGGTTGCTCGCGACGGATTCTTTTTTCATTGTTCAAGCGATATATTCTCGCCAGACGAAGGAGAATTGCGTCTTTTCTTTTAAATTCTATTTGAATTTTGTATACTTTAGCATATCCATATGTAATAACAACAATAAATATAATAACTATAATGAAATAGATAATACACCCTTTTTAAGGTATAAAATACATTGTGTGACGTTGGTCTTTAGCTGCGAAGCCAATAACGTTAACTTGTTCTGAAAAGGGTTTTTCTTAGTTTACATTGTTGCTGTTATAGAACGAAGGATCTGACAACATTTATTGAAGAACATAATATCTCAAAAAAAGTTATAGGCATTCGTTCCCAGAAATTCAAACGACAAATTCACTATTAGAGTATTATGACTTGTTTTTCATTCATGTTCCTCAGATTTGTTTATTACAGAGATTTAAACAAACATTTACTAAAACATTTTACAAAAGAACCGCAAATGGGTACAATGTAAATATCATCCTAGATGGCGCTGCTGCTGTAATTAAGACCGTTCTGAGCAAGTTTCAATATTTACTGTTCGCTTTCCTCAACGATGAGATTAAACATCGTTAAGAAACTTATTTCTCCGTAAACAAATACAGTCGTTCAATAAAGATTAAGAGATAGTCACAATAAAGAATGTTCTTGAATGTTCTGCGTGCTGCTATGAGCTGCGCAAGGAATTTGAAATACGATATGCAGTGTAGCACTGGGTTTTCATTCGTCACTCCAAAAAATAAGATGAACTCTTGCTATCTCAGGAAGGTTATAAGATTTCAGAACCTATTTTTTTGTATACTTAACGACGTTGCGAATATTTTCCGTGGTTTCATTTGGCAAAACACGTTTTATTATTTTAAGCTTTTTAGCAAATCACATTAGAATAACGATTTTTTATGTGCCTGCTAATAGAAAGCACACAAGACACAATGTCTCCCGGATTCGTAAGTTTATTTATAAAATAAAAGTAACATCAGGTGAAGGTAAAAACGAGGGTAAAACTACGCGCCAATATCAAGCGGTGTCACGTTTCATTTCAATAGTCGATGACCGTGAAATTACTTCAAAGCGGATTTTCATCGATCTAGCAACACTTTCTTTCACACTGAATATTTTTATTGGTTCTTAATAATGCCAATGAAATATCCATCAGTTACTACAACCTATTCATTTCTAATATACTATGGTACTACGGTACTATCGTTAGTCGGGTCTATTTATTTTTGTTAATGAGCTTTATGGATTTAAAAGTTGATATAAAAAATTTAATTAAAGACCTCAAAAAAGGTCTATAAATGCTAAATACTCGTGAGCAGGGGACCGCTTTAAAGGCCCTAACATCGTTAGATCTTCATATTGTTTAATATTGAAAAAAATATAGTCAAATATGCGTTTCCACAGATTTTAAGAAAATTCAACTTTAAAGATATTATTAAGGTATAGTATTTTTTTAATAATACGGATTTCATAGTATTAATAAAGACATATCGTCACTATCTCTTCGTACCCGGCGTCACCTGTGTAAATTTAAACTAGCCTATAATACTTCTGAATAATGTTCCTAAAACTAAAACAATTATTATTAATATATGTATGTGATGCATAGTATAAACATTTGAACTGTATCATATTAAAGCAATTAGTCGACATATATGTACATCCATGATAATTTTGATATAGAAGCGTAACTAGTTACCCCGTATTACGGTTATTACGTCACTTAATCCGGAAACATCGAGCTCGCTACAAACAGTGCGACGATAATTAGAGGAATTCCCTGCTCACTGAGTCACTGTGCCTCGGCCGGTGTAATCAAATTAACTACTACTACCGTAGTTCACTAACTGTAAACGTATAAAATATTCGAACGTTGCTATTCCATTAAAAAAACATTTTACATTTTTTTTGTTTACGATGATAGTTTTGTTTTGATGGCGTATGCTTTTACAGCTTTTTCAAGAAAATATGGAACGTAGGAAAGGAAGGGACTCATGTAGTACGTATTTTCCATATTTTTTGTATTGGGAACAGAGTAGATGACTATTGCAGAATATATATCTATATATGTAATAGGTTATGTGTGTATGTAAGTTTCCTATAGATTCCGTAACGGATAGACAGACCGATTTCGATGAAATCGTAAGGTAAATCAGATTAGCCCAGCGAGTGTTCCTGTGAGGTTGTGTAATAATTGAAGATATTAATACAATGTTAAAGCTAGCGAATCCAAACAACAATCCTTATAACCATTTCTGTCATCGCATTACGTTCGTTAATTTATAAAGACGATTTCGTTTTACGATGTTAATAAAATTTCGACACTCGAAGTTTCCTCGGCTAATGAGTGCGAGGAGGCATCGTGCCGAGATCGGATCTAACGATATTCACCTTCTTGGAAAATCGTTTCCTTTATCCCGTGCAGTGTGCGCGTTTACCGAAAATTTTGCGCACAATCCGTGGGTGAGCGGAGGGCGTTGCCATGACAACGAGACGGAGGCTCATGTGGGCTCCAAAAACTTTAAATTGTATTACCAGTGTGCCGAACGTAAATATCTTTGTGACGGTGCGCAGGCTCTATCACTCTTCCGCGAGGGATGTGCGAGGAATTTAATTTCTAAACATGACTTCTGTTTATACTAACTCTTTAAAATTGTTACGTGTTAAATACCAATTCGTTCCTCGATAATTTCTGGAGTAGGTCACATTAAGTTTGAGCTATAAATAAAGTAGGAACCGTAAATAAATTAATTTAAAAAACACAGCAGTATGTGTATTTATGTCTATTTGCATGATAGTAACAAGTCGCTCGGTTCTTCTTTATGTAGCAGAAGGTATAGTACCTTTAAGCTTATTGCAATATTATATCTTCAATGATCACAAAAGAATTAATAATGCCAGAAGTATTTCTTTTTGTTTATTTGAAGAAGTCTTATTATAAAAATAATAATGATAAAACTAATTTGCCCTCATAGTAATGTACAGTTTTTCAAACTCACTTATAATGCAAATGAACTGTTTCAATATTAAACATTTACGACAAAACAGAAAAAAATGCAATTCCAAACAAAGGGAATTTTCCCCCAAAATCCATTCCGAAAGGCGTAATACAAAATTAAGATAATTAAATCGATTTATTCAACAAGGCTCTCTCACTGATCCCTACGAAATGGAATTACACAGGCTTTCGGTCTCTCACGAAAATCCGATATAAAAGTGAGATAGGCCGTGGGACGCCGACTTGTGTATTTTCCCCGGGAACGTTTCTCGAGTAGAGAGGTGCTCGCAAGCAATATAAACAAGACTATTACAATCACAACTATTGGCCGTATATTCTCTTAATGCGACTCTCGAAGTGTTCTCGTCTGATAAATTGATACTAATACTGTTAAATGTATGTAAATAGTCATTTCTTTATTACTTACAAACATGATTTCGTCGATATAAATTAGAATAAGCCAATGTTCACAGATAAGCTTGTGATAGTGTTGTTATTTGAACACGAATTTAACATTAAAATATATATTTATATAATCTTTAAATAAACACCTAAAAGTCAACATAACAGATACCAGAAATCTCAACGCCATATTTTTTTACTTTAATGTTTTTTTTAAGAATTCTATAGGCCACAAACATATATTTATCACGCTTTAACATAGACCACTTCTTGCTATGTCGATAAGGATATAGACTAAGGCGGGAAGGAAAAAAGAACAAAGACCATTTGTGGAGAGCTAAGGTCTTTTAAATTAAAACCTAAGACAGGTTTACGGTAGATTAAAAAGAGCCATGATGGTCCAAGAATTTTGTGCAGGGTATTAGTATTATCACTCCGCATATGCATCTTCCCCCATGAATATATAATATACCAAAGTTGCGTATATGAACGGTTTTCTAGTTACAAAATTTATTCATATAATAATTATCAATTTATAACTATACATTTAAATCAAAGAAGTTACCCATGCGACATATTTTATGGTCTTTAATTCAATTTGCTAATCGAATTTGTCACTTTAGGAACAATATTTTAGAATTTTACCAAATTTATGGATAGCATTTAATTTAAGCCTTTTCCCAGCACAGTTTATTTGTAACTACGGCAATATTTGACCTTCTGATTAATACAATAGACACATATGTGAGTTTGTTTGTGTATTTGTTGGTTACGCTTTAACTCCTTAACTACTTGACCATCATGCAATTAGCACACACATTGCCAGGGATACAAATAATGACATGGGGCACTTACCACTTAGGGCACTTGTAACAATAAACTAATTGACAATAATTATTAAATAATTTTTTGACACATGTTATCTATAATTCGAAGACAATACGCGGAATCATGGTACAAAAATTAAAGTTTACTTTATGTAGCATTGCAACGAATGCTGGGAATAGCTAGTAGGTTCATAATTTTCTTTTCTTAAAAATATGGGACATGTAGAATCATAACCAAGATCATTTCGTGTGGGGGGCCACACGAATACCAAATCGGGTTTATTTAAAACATGGCGGTTTGTGCTATGAAATCGTGTAAAAACTATACCTCAAAGAAAGATAAGTGTAGGAATTACATTTCATAAGTAATTTTACATCAATATACAATTTTAACAATGCGACGCCATAACATGTTATAAATGTTGTGTAACAACTACATCGAGCTTCACTTTTGAATGTTGAATTTGTATGGAAAGTGGCATCTTGAGGTATATAAATCTATGATTAAAATAATATTTTCAACAACAAACCAGTTAAAATAATGATTAAAATGTTATGTATTTAAAAAATAATATAAATCGTACTTAGATTCTCTTATATTAGAGGCACTGCCGGACGGTTCAAACGTCGCATTGAGGGTCCGGATATAACACCGCCATAATTGGGGAGCGAAAATCGATGGCCGGATATCCGGACGGGCGGCGGCCATGCACTAATTGCCCGGCCCTGGCGGTGAAGAACGCCAGGATTATTATGCCATATCGATCTCATGCCTAAAAGCGTACAAATGTTAAAATATTAACATCATGTTGTCTTGTTAACTTTGTAAATGGAATATCCATTGTAACGATAGCTATAAATCTATCTTTTAAAAAAAGATTATGTAAAATTTAATCATTAATTAATTAATGTAATCATTAAATGAAAATTTGTTGCAAAATACTAAAGAAGGGTAAAGGTAAAGGTGTCAAAGGTAAAGGATTGGTTGGATCATATTTAAAACAATTTAAAATGTTTGAAGACTATCGCAGTATACTTTTAATTTAAAAAATTTATTAACGTTACAAAATACAGAATGATTTTACTGTATTGTGGATGAAAATTCGGGATTAGTTCCGGCGAGCAAATAGAGCGCGCCACATTGATTGCGAGGCACGTCCGATTTGGCCGGGCACTAATTGCTCGACTCACTGCGACTATGATGAATGAGCGATAAGCCAGCCTGTCACGGACAAGCTAATTGTCCCTTTTGTGCCTACTGATAGAGCTTAGCCTAACATTAACACCTCCATTAACATTTAAAACAAATGGAATACAGTTTAGTACGTAATAAAGGTCTATCAATGAAATACTACATTTATTAAATTTAAGAGATAAATTCTCGCAAATAATTATCACTGACGAGTTTAGTGATTGCGGATGTCAAAATTGTGTAAAAAATTAGGATCAGAGGTAATTAGGTATAAATTACCAGTAATAATGTTCGTTACTTATCTTAAAAAATGGTCGATTTTTTGGATAAAAAGGCAAACGTTTGTGTGTGTTGCGGTGAGTGGAGCTGACGTGTGGAGTGCGTTGCATACCTTTAAAAAAGGAATACGCTCTTTTCTCGAAGACCCTAAAACATATCGGTTTGGCAATACCGCTGGAGACAGATCATTTCACGAGGTAGTTGTGCGAAAACTGTACGGTTGTGAAACGCCAACAAGATGTCGTAGACGGAATTTGGAGCTATTTCGTAGTGATAGCAAAGCTGAGCCGTAGGCAGAAGGTTGGGATTTGAATCTTGATAAGTTTGGTGGAACGCGATAGACGTATTAATTTCGATGGAACGGTAGAAGTTTTACGTTTGTGCGCTTTTCTTTACAACCTTAGCTAACCTACCTAGCAAAGTACCTTGAATGGTACTTTTACAACTGACATATAAATTAGTCTTTAGTATTCTATAAAACAAAGAGTAGTAGGTACCGTGAGACTGCTTTCAGCGTGTGCCGAACAAAACTTGTCGAGTTTGGTAAGACTTCGCCCTCGGAACTTTCACAAACCACTTAGCGATGCTACGTTCGGGTAGAATTAAATTGAATAGGTAATGTAATTAGTGCTTTGAAATGAATGGCTGATTTTTGAAAAACATTTTTACAATTGGTTCTAATGATGAAAGACATTTAATAACATTTTATAAGCGTAGACACGTTACGCAATATTTGAAATGTTGAATATATTTTATACTACTTTAATGTTCGCAAAGCGGGAGACTATATTTATGTATAATATATCCAACGAAATATTAAAATACAAAACGAACACAATTGTGTTTGCTTTAAATATCATATTGGAAGAACGAACTTGAGATTTGTGGGCAAGATAATTACGACGCGAAAAAATAGAAGTATAGGTTATAAGGTAGTCAGACCTAAAAATGATGTTTCCGTTTTAATCACACGCGTACCAAAAGAATTTAAACTACATTCAGTTCGCCATTATACTCCAGCGTTTGTTTTAATGCCGTATTCATTCTAAAAACATTTTATTTAGTAAAATAATTAACATTGCATTCGACGTGCTTTCATCCGAGTGAATTTCGTATGTCGAAACAAAAGCACCACGTCGACATAGGTTACAGAGTTATCAGCAACGTGCAGCGCGGTCGCTACTCACTTCCAACTGCTGTCAGTGTAAGATAATTATTAATATTATTCCAAGGTATATTAATTCTTAATGCGTCACATATAATAATGTTTGGCATTGTTTTCGAAATTTTATGTTTAATTTAAATGTAAATAAAGAGATCAATAGATGGGGGAGGCCTACGAGCAATCGAAGGCTATCGATTGAGAAAAAAGAACAAATTCATTATTATTATTTAAATTATATTAGAAATCCTACAAGATGAACGACTCTCTTGTCTAGATTGAGGGAGTTCTTTGGATGAAGGTGTACAGGTGTAGAGAACTTATGTACGTGTATGTTTTAATTAAAGATTTTCTTAAAGCAGTCCCTTCCTTCCCTAATAAAAATATTTTTTCCAGCAAACGATTTCCTTCGATCGATCACTTTTTTTCTCTACAAATTGGGTCCTCAATCGGACATAATAAATAATATTGTAGTAGTGTAGATTTTTTTTCTGTTATATTTTAATGTATCGAAGACTTGTTACTCTTAAATAATAAGCTACTTCTTTATTTATTGTTCGCTTTAGATTGAATGGTAAAAGTTCTTTCTTAAGTTTATAATATAAAATGTTGAGTACAGTCTGCTGCGATACAGCTTTAAACTTACAGAAAAGGAATAACCTCAAATAGGATATTCAGTTGAAAGTGACAGCCGTGTTGTATGGTACAAGGGTATAAGAAAAATGATTATTTACAATTTCGTTTTTCGTACAATTTCTTATATTTTGAATTTTAACACCTTAACATAAAGATTCCAATTAATAGACACGTAACCTTTTATGACGGTGTTCCGGTAAACCTCGACAATTAATATAATTACCAGGTGGCGAATGCTGATGGGGATTTTAATAAAATATGGTTATCTTAATTATTGATTAACGCAAACTTGATGATTTTATATTTGACGTATAGTGAGTTTTATAAATACTTTTGAGTGATTCCAGAAGAAACAGAACCGGTGCTATGCCAAATAAGCAAATTTGGATCACACATTCATTTTCTTACTTATTTTTTGATCAACTGACCCAGCAAGATGGTTATTTTTATGGAGATACGAAATTCACTTCTGCACCGTCAGACGTTGAAATGAGGGTCCGGTGTGTCGGACTCGGCCTAACTGGTGTTCACCTATCCTAACATGCAGCCCATACCGACCAAAAAAAACCCTGGATGAACTTTCTTCCTCGGAACGGGAACTCTCTTTCTGTCTTTCTCTCTTTTATTCATATTGATTGCTCCTTTCGTCCATTTAATTATTGGCTCCGCGCCATTCTTCCTCAGCACGCCGAAATTTCTTTAACAGTATGGTGTCATATTCACACACTTTATTCCATGCTTCTTCGGTTTTGAGCATGCTCTGCACTATGATTTGTATTCTTGTGTGTCCAATCGTGCGCTCCACATCGTCACGTTCCGTTGAGTAGGCCGGGCATAATAACAACATGTGCTCAGCGTCCTCAGGCACACCACACCCGTATGGACAATCGGTGGAATCGTCGTGCCCAAAGCGGTGTAGGTATGTTCGATGGCATCCGTGTGCTGTCAGCATCTGCGTCAGGGAGAAGTTGACCTCTCCATACTTACGGTCAATCCATATGTCTACCCGCCCGATCAATCAGTACGTCTAACGTCCCTTGGATGATTGATCCCATTCTTGCTGCCATTTTATAATAGTCGATGTCGATTCTTCTATCAAATAACAATATGTACGGGTTATGTACGAGGGATGTTTTTGTATGTATTATTACGTATGGATGTCTGTTTCATTGTGACCTCTAGTCCAAACGGCTTGACCGATTTTGAAGAGTGAAGTGTCAATCGATTCGTATTCTTCCCGGTGTATAGTTCAGTTGGATTTTTAAAATTAAGTATAGGTAATAATAATAATGTTTTTATTTTTTTTTATTTATCACAATAAGCTGTTCGTCAATACCTTGCACCACTCGCAGTATTCGATGCTTATCCTCCACTATCCGCTGGGGGCTGAATCGAGACCCACTAAAAGCATGTTGTCATTTTCAATTTGCCATCACTGTGACACCGCACTCTAGCCTCTTTCTGGTTTAGTCAGCGGCTGATACAATTTGCCCTTTTGCTACTCCGCTCAGTATAGCAACGATATCAACATAACTTCATGCGAAAGGACAAAGCTGAATCAAATGGAAGTAAGTATATTTGTTTTAATTTTTAACACATCCTAACTAATAATAATATAAATTCAAATGTAAAAATGTTTTGTTGCTACGCTTTAACTCAGCTCAACCAAGCAACATGAAAATTTGCACTGAAGTTGTCAGGGGCACAGAAAAGGTCATATATGTTTTATACATAACAAATTAGTTTATTACACAAATACAGTAGTAAATTTAAATTGAGCATCAGTAATCACAATTTGATTACATAAATAGACCCGCTTACCTTATTCAAACTGGCATTTACCACTAAAATACAATTGCATTATAAATGAAGACATAAAAATATTTAAAAAAATATATAATGTTTTTTTAACATGAAATAAAACTTTTTTATAAGACTTAAGTTTTAAAAAAAAGTTTAGTGTTTTTGTTTGAAAAGAGTTATAACTCGATTTATTACTTCATGACATGACAGTTATCGTTTATCAAAAAAAAAAAATTCTAGAGTACTTAAAAGAAAAAAAATCAATTATCTTATTTTATAATTAATAATAATTTATTTTATATTGGTGTTTATACGTATTTATATGTTATATTAAATTTTAAGGTTGTCACGGAATGTCCATTGATCAATTAAAATAAAATATTAAAATATATTTTTTTAAACTTTGACATGTATCATGTATGAAATCAGAGAAATGGACTAAAAAACTAAGTAATCTAACTGAACATACATATTTACTTTGAAACGAAATTCTTTATTATGCGTTTTTATTACAAATTCCTTGTTTAAGCATACACTCCGATGTCGTAGTCAACGTTCCTTCCCTTCTCGCCTTTAAGTCGTATGTTGACGAAACTGTAGCCGACTCCGCCGGCAGCCACGCTCGCCGTCGCGTCCGAGTGTAAATTGTCATATACTAAAATACTCTGAAAATAAATTATAACTATATTAGTATCCAATCAAAATAAATCACTACATATTACAAAACAAATTAATTAACTCCGCCGCGTTTGTCTGTCTGAACGAAAAATAAATTGAAAATTTACTGAACAGATTTTCATACTCCTTTTAAGTAATATACGAAGTGATTCATGAGGAAGGTGTCATTTCAGATGGAAGACATAATTAAGGAGTACTTGAACCTTATTTTTGGGTCAATTTAAACAATGTCTTTATATTAGCTATATTAATGTAAAACTTCACCAAAATCTATTCCGTAGGTTTTCTGTGAGGGTTTTACATTTACCAACATCCATCCGTCTATCCGTCCTCTAAAGATTTTACGAATTTGCATTTGTAATATAAGTCGCACCACCCTCAGCCCCAAATGCAAATAACTGCCCAATGTTGAAGAGAAGATAATTTTAGTTGCCCAAATGGATAACTTATTTTAGCGTACATAGACGAATGTGCCAGTCCACCCATACTGTAAAAATATTTATTATAAAAAAGTAAAAGTTAATAATAAAAAAAAACAAGAAACCACCCGACTGACTGTAGGAATATTATCAATCATCTAAATACCTTTAGACCCTTAGCTATGATACTCTAAAGAAGAATACGATTCATTCGCCACACTCTGTTGAATTAGTCAAGCTGTTTAGGCCATAGAAGATCACAATAGAACGGAAATACATACAAGCGCGACAAAACATTACCTTTCTTCTGGTCGGGGTCAGTCGGGTTAGGAATAAATTAATAATATTATATTAATTAATTTAATATTCATTTTACCGTTGCTAACTTCACCAACTTGAGAGACGCGCTTAAGATGATTTTCAAAAAAGCGTCTATTTCTATCGCAAATTAGTGACGTGTTACAGCCCTATTGACATATACAAGGTTTATTATACGCGAAATTATATCAATCAAAATGCAACGCAAATTTTACATTTATCGATAACATGACGGCCATCCCGTTTCCATGAGTACTGTAAAATTCTCGAAACTTTGGAACCAAAAACATTCAACAAACGCGATAAAATCCGCAAGATTCGTTTAATTTTATTTTTTATCGATAATTTAATAATAGCAGCGGTTTTAAATTACAGTTCTTAAAATTGTCTCATGGAGAACATTTTCGCAAGAGAGAAGTCTGTAGCTAGCGCAAATGATAATGTCATATTATTTAACTTTATTGCTGTCACTTTATCATCTTTACAATGTATTTTATTTAAATGCGGTGCAATATTAAGGTCGTGCTCAAACGTTTTCCTCCAAAATTATGAATTAAGCGAGTAGATTGTCCAGTATTACATTTTACCAGATGGACCAGAAGGACGGTCATGTTATTCCCGGATACGTATGTGTGTATGTATGTCTGTATGTCCGTTCCATCGTGACCTCCTGTAGCCTAAACGGTTTGTCAGATTTTTAAGATTTAAGTGGAAGTAAATCAATAAAATGTCACTAATCATAGAGACAGTTGGATATTATTAAAACTATTACTTTTTATGTACTTATATAAAATATTAAAAATAGACGTAAATACGAAATGAGATGAAAATATACCAAATAAATTAAAATAATTTTAGAAAAATAAATAAGATTATATCGATTAAACAAAATACAATAAATTGGAAAAAATGTGCAAAATATGAAAGTAAAATGTTAGACACAAAATCGTTTTCATTTTTAGTATCATGTCATGGTAAAGTAAATATAAATTTTACAAAAGTTGTTTAGAATATAAGTTTATATTTACCTTTATTTTCTTCTGCTCTGGGTTGGAGTAAAATATATTTTCGACTCTTCTCTTGTATGGTATTGCAGGAAATCGGGCCGCAGTGTGGTAAATCATGTCTTTGTTGCTGGAATCGCCTATGATTAAGTGTTCGCATTTGCATAGAAGAAAACACGCCACTTCTAGTAAAAGTATTGCGTTTATTTTCATGGTAACGCTTTAAAAAGTTAACGTTTCGTTTGAATTTGGAACACCTCCGCAAACGGGTTTATTTATTTAGATTAATTTAGACTTTGTACAGGAAGAATCAATGTAACAATTATTGAATTCAACTGATTTGAATCTAATACACTTCGCTGTAGACCGTTCAGAAGTGCTGCGCTATACTCTCTAGTTGCCTGATTACCCTCTTGACTAAAGTCGATGAACGCAATCACAAATAGCATACCTGTTTATTGTTTTGTTGGCGAGTTGTTGACGTGCGTATCATCCGCATTTACAATGTTACTTGTGTAAATATCAACAAAGAAACATTTTTGTAACGAGTAGTAATGCGTTTTTGTGTTGTAGGTTGTATAGAGTTTTAGGTAATTTCCAAATGTGACTGTGCGTGGACTTAATTAAATAACAAATACCCAAAGAAGTCGGAAAAGTACAGAAAGATAACGTTTTGACAATAATACATAGGCTTATAATAAACATGTTGATTCAAATTTAATAGCATAAATCACACCTTAGTCGAATTAGTTTTCGTTTCAACATCAGAAAGGGTTGCAAGCACTGATGCAGACAATAGCCGACCGTCGGAAATCGTGGCCAACGGCATTTTCCATTTTATGCGAGGGTCGGCGTCGCAGGGTACGTGCGTTTCCATTCCCGGTCTTCCGGCGCAATGTTGGAAACAATCTAGTCCCTTATTTTATGAAGGGGTTCGTCTGGGCTCAAGTAAAGAGTCAAAGGCAAAATTAAACTAAGCAATTTTGTAAATTCGCCCGCTTTTGTTTACCGCACTTTAACGGAACGTTTGTTTTGTGTTGCGTAATGCAATCCAAATTACAATTAGAACAAATGTTGTCTATAAACCACTTCAATTACTTCAGTTGTATCTTATATTCGATCTTTCATTGTTGATTGAGGTCTGGGGCATAGTTTGTCTGTACACATTCTTCACGCAGTTTATAATAATTCTGACAACAACTAAAACAGTTTCTTCAAAGCCTAGTCTATTTTTGAAGAAATCGATTACAAAAGAACGTTGACTTTTGATTTTACTGACTGATAAGTTCAAAAGTTTTCATGCGAATAGGTTACATCAATAATATTTTTCACAACAACTTATGTTGGAGAGAAAAGATTTTAACGACTGCTGATCCTATCGCTGTTATGTTTTATTATAATACAAGAAGATAACTTTCCAACTTTTCTACAGCTAAAATGTTAGTTTCAGTTGTCGGATCGTTGTTCGTATTTATAACTTAATTTCAGAACATAATTAAAGAAAACGTAAGGGTAGACTTTATTGACATAGCAATGCACGTCACCAATCAGATAAGGCGAAAGAAGAAAGCATGCAATATAAAAACAGTAAAACTATTAGTTCTCTTCCTTATTTTATTTTATTTTTCTCCTATTAATTGTCTCTGTCACACTCTATCCTAAATAAAAAAAAGACTTGCTGACGTGTAAAACCTAAAAAACCTAATCCATAATTATCTTCCAATTTAAACTTTAACGTAATAATGAAAAATTTCATTTCACGATTTCATGATTTGACTTCGACATTTTATAAGCTGTTGAGAAATAACGAGTCAAAATGTGAATGATTCGTTCCGTTCTGAATTTGATGAATTCTGAGCTTATAATATGCCTAGTTCAATTATAAATTGGCGAAGTTCACAATTGGTCGGTGACAATCACATTAGGAATATCAATCCCGTTTCGATCCGTTTGCTTGTTTGCTTCCGTCTACTAATAAATAGTATTATAATACGTCTTTCTTATCATTTCTTTATAGACAATAAATTATGAGCCAGCTATTGTCGTAGCTCTTTAAAGAGATATTTGAGCGAGTAAATTTATTGCGAACATAAGTTTGGAGTGGGTCACGCTATTCAGGCAAATTTATAGGACTCGTAATGGTTACTGAGCTCACTGCTCAAAGTACTTCTACTGTGTGGGGACTGAGTATTTACTTTATCTATTAGGATATGCAGTGTCTAAAATTGAAGTCAAAGCAATTTAACAATTTTTTTTGGTCTTATTTCATATATAAAGTCTCGCCTAATTCTTATCTATTCAACTTCATTCTTGCTGAATCCAACGGTTTCACATTTCATTTCAGGTCAACTGTCTAATTGTTCCGAGATCTCCTTTACTATTTTAGTATCAGCCAGCACGGCACGATCTACATTGCCCAGCTGAATTATTTAAACCTTAAAGTTAATGTCCAAAAAAGTTTAACATTATTATATAGCATAGCAACATTTTCTGCTGCAAACATTTTATTTTGTTCTTTAAATTTTAATATTAAAATAATGTGATACAAATATGTGCAGGAAGTTTGATGAGTGTACTCAAGGTTGTACACAATGGTTTGACAGAATTATTGGAATTCATGTATTCGTCCCTATTGCCAGAAAATGTGAGTGATGTCAGAGATAAGCGTTGAACATAAATGTAAATATGGGGGAATTCAATATTACACGGTATGCACACAGCTTTTTTGTTAATATCTTTTCTGTAAGCTATATTCCCGAACCAACACAATATTGGAGTTTTAAAGTAGAGGGCGGATGATTTACTTATAAGTCGGTAATGGGTCATTGCCGCCTTCAATGTCCAACATTTTTCTGATTGAAGGTAATCAGACTTCCGTGTTTGTTCGTATCATCTTAAATTATCCGGATGTTCAGCTCTAATTTTATAATTAGAGAGAGATTTGACGCCAGTAATTGTAAATTATACCCTAATGTACTCATGAAGAAATATAAGCTTAGTTTTATTATTTCCATTTCTTATAAGCAAATGGGGGAACAAGCAGCGGGTACCTGATACGGAGTGATTACTGTGGACAAGGAGTAAAGTACAGCAAAAAGTATTGTAGACACTGCTGAAGAGTGTTTTTTTAAATAACAAAATACTGTAACACAACAGTACATCTATAATAGAATAATATTAAAAAAAAAAAAAAGTAGCCGTGAATAAAAACAGTTTAAAAAAATAAAAGAACGTAATAAAAATACTTCGAAAGATCTACAACAGCCCCACGGCGAGGGATCGGGCGATACACAGCTAACGTCAGTGAGATAAAACAACCCCGCGTTATACCAACGTAATTTGTAAGTCATTGTGCGCGCGCCGCGATAACGCCGCGACCACAAATCTACCATCGCACGTGGCCTGTCAAGAAAAATGCGCTCACTAATTCGAGATATTGTCTAACGTCTCGCCTCTTTGATAGGTCGAGTTTAAACTTTTTTTTCATACCAATGTTCGTTTTTGATGATACATCAAAATGTTTCACGACCAGAAAGGATAATAATACCGCAACTGTATACTGTCAATAGAGGTGCGTCATCATGAACAGCCGGTAGTAGTCAAAGATGGCCAAACAGATCGGAACCTAGCCAGTAAACTTTCACAATCTTGAGTAAATTGCTGTTCCATCAAGAGTCCTTTGAGTTTGTTTGCATGTATCAGATTATTTGATTAAACATTTTTCAATAACCAATACAATTTTTCAACCGAATCTTGTTTTGCATCATGCTTATCAGGTCCCAAATGTGTAAGGAAACACTATAAACCCGACACTATTATTAGAAATATCTAATGTCGACAAAAACCTAACTTACTAATCGAGGCATGGTAACATTCAAACTCCGTATTATATTTAAAAAGAAGTGAGTAATGCAACAATAGATGAAGAGATACTGGCAACCAGTTTTGTCATAATTTTGTTATCTTTATCGCGACAAATTATTTATTACGGCGTGGGATGAATGATTTATTATTTTTATTTATAACTAGTCCACTCACGTCAATGCAAGGTCTATACTCGATGTCTGTCTGTCCCGTCTAGATGCAATTTGAAACAGTTAATTACTTCACGTCTATATTTAGACCTTGCATGATATGTCGCTGACTTTATATATTGAAATGTTGCTTGATTCACTATGCATCATTTGATAATTGAATAAATTTATATAAATTGATAGAAATACTGACGGGCCTGGGAGATTTAATAATGATTATATTAATTATTGATTCAAAAATCCTGTCAAAAATATTTTGTTAACAAAGATAAAAATGAGTGAATGTTTATAAAAATCACACCGAAAATCGCAGCTAAGCCGTCGCACACTCCGACGATTCTTCCTAGTTAAACTTAGTACAAATTTATTGCGAGTTTAACTGAATCACCCCTTGGCTATATCCCAACAGTGTCAACTGTTAATAGACAGCGCACGTGTCTCGATTTATCTCGGCCGCTCCTTTAGGCCGAACGGTCTGGCCGTTTCAAAAACATTTTTCACGATCAATTTTCTACAGCAAGCTGTCACTCCAATTTGTTGGCAGACGCCCTTGACAAAAACAGGGATTAGTGCTTAAGCCTTACGTACGTATTGGATTCCAATTTCCTGGGCGTTCGCGGAGGGAGACTTGTTTATGTTGCGACGCTACGTGCTCTTCACGAAGGCTTTGTAAAACGATTTCAAGTGTGAAAACATCGTTGGGACTTTTTTAATTTAAAGATTACTTAAGACTTGCTTATATGTATGTTTGTTTACTTGGAGTTAACTTAATATTTCTTTACCAATTATTTTATCGATTTTTATATGGACGCTATAAACAGGTTTGTTCGTTAAAATATTGGATTATTGATGCTGTTTAAGAATTCTGTTTGTGTGTACCTCAAATAGCAGGGTTAAGCGCAGAGCTTATTTTAAAAAAAAAAACGAAATGTTTTCATTTCCGATGTTTTTTTAAAGTTGCATATTAAGCAGTAATACACGGTATTGATTTTAAATTGTCACTGGGTTAGTAACAATTTAAAAGCGTTACATATATCGTAAGTATAATAATAAGAAATACTAATCGCTTTATACTCATAAAAACTCAAAGTAATTGCCTCATTAACGTTAAATTGTTTGGTTTCCTGTGCCATGCGGTGAATGTAATATTTCAAGATGTCGAACGAAATCCTCCACCGATTTTATCGATAACATTACATTTTGGAAAGCAATTTTTTTTGTTTATTAATGACATATATGGTCATTGACTAGCAGACAGAAAATAAAAGCTTTTTATATAGAATTGAATAATCAAATTAAGGTTTAGAAATTTTTATTTCCTTAAGAAATTGTATTCAATTACTTAAGGAAACTTAAAAACTATTGAATAGACAAAATTTTGCAGAGCGTTTGTTTTGATAATGTTATAAAAATACATTAAATAACATGTGGGTAATCGTAAATTAAACACCAAATACTACTACTATATTGCTATGACTAATAACATTCATCATGGATATACTGAATCACAGCGGGCCCAATTATTTATTTAGCATTTGATTAATTTTATATTTATCCATACATTATTTAATATATTTTGATTCAATTAATTTCTGACTATATATTATTTATCTGTTCTTTCTATCTTCGACAATTTGATTGTTTTAAATGGTTATTTAATGTTGTTGTTATATATTTTTTAAATAGTAGTTTTATTCCAAATTATATTCCTCTTTTTTTAAATGATAGTATTTTAGATTCTTTTTAAAAATATGCACAAAAATTGCATTTTTTGTAACTTCAGGTAATTTATTGTACATTTGAACTCCTACGTATTCAATTGTTTTACCATAGTTTGTTCTTGACGATCGATAAATCAACTTGTGAGCACTCCGTTATTTATTTTTTTGTATTAAAACATTTTTAGTAAATGTTATTTTAGTATGAATATACGTATTTGCAAATAATCTTTCGTATGACTATGCATATCATACATGTCTGTCTTATAGTCATAATTTTTGTATCTTTATACAACTTATCAGAAGGTGTTAGAAAATTATAATTAAGTAAGTTGTTTAGTGTTGTTTGTAATTTTTCGATATACGTTTTACATGCTATTCCCCATATTTCTATTAAATTATCAATGTGTGACTTGATCAATTAATTACATATTATGTACTTTACAGTTTTAGGTAAGCATTTAGTTATACTGCGCAATGCTCCCGAGAGTGAGATTAGCTTTGAATTTATTTCATCCAACTGAGGCTTCCAATTGAAACGATTATCAAGTATTAGGCCAAGGTACTTTTCTTCAGTTTTTCTTTCTATACGCTGACCATTTAACATGAGAGTAATGTTTTTTTTGCAGCAAATATAACGTAGCTAGGTATTTAGTGTCTTAATAGTTAATAGATTATGCTTGAACCATTCACATATGTTTTAAATCAGATTGAACATCTGCGGTAATGCTATCGACAGATCTACCATAGTCGAAAAGGCTAGTATCGTCAGCATACAAAGTTACGTCCCGTTTTAATTCTATTTTGGGTAAATCATCATTATAGATTAAAAAATAGAACCTGAAGTCCGCTAAAAGTGTTATTATTTGCATTACTTTTATGGTTACCTATTTTAACTATTTGTATTCGATCGATCGAAATTGACCTGAAAATTTTAAGAACTATATAGGAGACTATTATGCCAGAGTCTTGTAGCTTCCCTAGTAGTAATTCATGGCTATCAGTATCGAACGCTTTTTTAAAATAAATACTGCTATTTTAATTTGCTTTTGATCTATTTTAGTAATAATATCAAGTGCTGCGGAGAGCGTGCTAGCATTTGGTCGAAAGTCGTATTGACCTGAATAGAACTAACAAGTAACTAATTAATTGGGTTTTTTCCTGTGACTTAACCCCGAAATCATACTTTTATCCTTTAGTTTAGGGCCCTCCTTCAATCACCTTCAAACATATTTATTGAAAGTAAGCTAATATTAATTCGATTAAGGTAAAAGTAAACAGAAAAATAAAAATAGAGGTCGAATTATAAGGTGACGTAGCGTGCCGTGAAGAAAATTGTGTTCATAGATTTATGGTTAGTTTCATGCACACGTTATTCCATGACACGACGATAACGTGTTTCTAAAACCGTTATAAAATTTATGAACCAAATATAACAAATGTTTTTCATTGTAGCAAGAAATTACTTCAACAAAAATCTCTGTAACAAAAAGAAATGATATAAATATACACTCAATATAGCAAGTTTTTTTTAATGTAACAAACAAGTTACAGCAACAAAACTCACCATTATAAAATGAATTACGTTATCTTCGCTTCTCTTGGTAGAGAGCACGAAGCACTTTATTTGGACCTCGTATTAATGTATCCTTTTTATCTCTTTCATCCTTAATTGATTTGTCGCTTAAAGCCGTCTGTATCGTTGCTTCTCAATTACGTGCGGTGCACCGTATCGCTTCGTTTTATTTATGGCCGGCCAATTGATTGAATTAGTTGCCCCGAAGGCGCTTGCTCGCCGACTGCCGACTCGTTCCGTACGATTATTCAATTCGCAATCTCCCGTTGTTTGATCTGTGTCTGTTTTCATATGAATGTCAATTTGTCTGAATATCGTTTTCATTATTCGTTTCAGTCATCACGGCGTTTAAGTGTTTTGTTACACCATTTCAGGATGACGAATTTCGAAAGAATTAATTGCCTCTTCTGTTTTTAGGTGAATTAACTCTGATGCTAAAGTGGAGGCGTATGTAAATCTAAGCGTATTGGTAATCACTACTGATAAACATTATAAAGATAATAGTAGCCCGTCTTGTAATCTTAGATACACAGTGAATAAATATACCAAGAATAAGTAAAAGAATTATGTGCTTGTCCGTGAGAAATACACTACTTGCCGGGCCAACGGTAGTGAATTAAGTTATTTTCATTTCTTTATTTCATATAACCGGATAAAAGTAAAAAATCACCTCCATAAAGCTGGGTAAACAAATGACAGGCAGAGTTTCATTGGTTTCATTCGGCACGCGCGGGCGATCTGTACCGGGCCTCACCTGACTGTAGCGACGTGGGTTGCATTCAGTAGCCGTCCTTTGATATATACGGTGCCTAAATCATGGGGAAATAAATATCCCTACATTTCTTACATACGCTCCAGTAAGTGTCCAGCAGTTTGTGCTTTAGGAACGATGTTTGGTTAAAGTGTGACCTGTGGTCTGCTAAGATTGCTAATCTGAGCGCAACACGCAAAAACTAAAAACGGATAATATATTTTTGTTTTGGTCGATGCATCGTTGATATTTTAAAAATGATTTCATTTTCAATAAAAACTATACATCTGTATTATTGGCAGATATAAATATTTGAAAATAAATTTTGTGTTACCAAATACATATAGTAGTGAATCACTCAACGATAAAGGAATAAGCTATATTGAAAATAAATGAAAAGATACAAATATATTGTTTAATAAAGATGTATAAAACGGCTTTAGTTAGGGTACATCGTTATTTGTACCGACAAGTTACGGACCTGTCGGAGGTCCTTCTTCAGGGTGAGTGGGATTAGTGCGAGGCGGTGCGGCGGTACCACAAACGCGAGTATAGCCGTTTTATAAACATTTAGTAAATAATATCTCACGAAAGTTTTACATATGGTGTTGACCGTTGTTTTAGTTTAACTACGAAACTCCTATATGGGATGCAAAAACAATCTGACACTACTCCGACTTATTCCATAGAGATCGAAGCACAAATGAGAGAACGTTAAGTAATTTACACTTACTTTTACTATCACCCATTAAAAGGCTGTATTAGATACTTCATGTATCTAAACGCAAGTTATATCGTTATTGACAACAAAATAAATTGAAATAGTATTATTAAAGGGACGTATTCTCGTGAGTTAAATTATTTCTCTTCCATATTGCGCATGTTCATAATTACCACGTAACTAGTTAGCGCTTGGGCAATTAAAAGACGACACGGCATTGTCGGAATACTGAGCGGGCTCAGACGGCGATTCTACACACGTGCTTACCGCTACGTGACAATTGGCCGCGCAGATATGCGACGCACGTATCTTGTTATCTTAACTATTTTGCGGTGCAATCACGGAACTGGCTTTACATTCCTTTTCAAAACAAGATTGGCCAAGATTTCTTAAGATCAAACTTTATTATCGCGCTGGCATGAAAATACAGCAGAAACATATTTAAAAAAAATGCCTTATGTTATTTTGGAATATGGTAATGGTGAATCCAGTCCTGACTAAATGATAAGACGAACGTGTAGCATAGATGCCTCAGTGCCAAGTACTGTTGTTGCGTCCCCGATCTGAGGAAAAACTTGTAAAAAAATACAAATATTTGTTTTCATATCTATTGGTAAATGGTATAATTACGCCTTTTGTCTTATTCGATGTGTATAATTTGTTTAAGTCAAACAGATCAAAGTTTATTAAACCACAATATTCAAAGTAAAATAGCAACAAATTAAAAATGTTAGTGTCACTACAACATAAAAAAATTGTATTGTTACATTACAATTATACATAGAGGGAAATTTTCTATTTAAATTTGTTTAATTAAATATTATAAATGTTTTTTCGTTTTTTTTTTAAAGAAAGACTTCAATAGTGCAATACAAGATTTGATCTTAAGTCTTATTTCGAACTGACCAATCTAAAATATTAAGTCTTTCCTAACATCACAACCTTGTATCATTTAAGAAACATGTGTCTAAAATAACCTTTTGAAAGTTTCCCGACATAAACCTATCAGTTTGGGACAAAGGAAGCCTCCTTCATTAACTCCATTCGACTTAAATATTCATGACATGAAATGCTATTTAACGCCACGCCGAAAGGATGTACAGCATCCTTTGGGGAAACCGTTAAACAAATATAGCAAGTTAATCATCATAAAATACCCATGAATGGAATTTACTTAAAAGCAGTTCGATTTTTTTAAATATGTAGTGATAGAATTAAATTGAAAACAAACACGTACCGGGAACCTCCTTAAGTAGTTATATTCTATATTATCAATTACGAATGCCTTTGAAATGTTTTTTTTTAATTATTCGAGAAAGTAAAGGCCGGAGTTACAAAGAAAAAAGCTTCTCTACAATATCTGTTTTTAAAATGACAACTTTTTGTAAGGAACCTTTAAGCTGAAAACTGTTTCGTAATTTGTTCTAAGTTTGTCCCTA
>JWHW01022544.1:408416-418761 GCA_000931545.1 Papilio glaucus
AATATTAAGTCTTTCCTAACATCACAACCTTGTATCATTTAAGACACATGTGTCTAAAATACCCTTTTGAAAGTTTCCCGACATAAACCTATCAGTTTGGGACAAAGGAAGCCTCCTTCATTATCTCCATTCGACTTAAATATTCATGACATGAAATGCTATTTAACGCCACGCCGAAAGGATGTACAGCATCCTTTGGGGAAACCGTTAAACAAATATAGCAAGTTAATCATCATAAAATACCCATGAATGGAATTAACTTAAAAGCAATTCGATTTTTTAAAATATGTAGTGATAGAATTAAATTGAAAACAAACACGTACCGGGAACCTTCTTAAGTATTTATATTCTATATTATCAATTACGAATGCCTTTGAAATGTTTTTTTTTAATTATTCGAGAAAGTAAGTTACAAAGAAAAGAGCTACTCTACAATATCTGTTTTTAAAATGACAACTTTTTGTAAGGAACCTTTAAGCTGAAAATTGTTTCGTAAGTTGTTCTAAGTTTGTCCTTAAAAGTCCTTTACTCGACAGAGTGAAGTATTAACATAAAAACCTATAAATATGTATATTGTTAGAAGTATGTAAAGAAGAAACTACCACACGTCATCTCTGCCATTTTCCCACGTTATGTAGGGTCGACACAGTATGACTGTGTAGACCATACTGTATAGGTTTTGGCTAAAGTTTTTACAGAGTTGGTAGGGGACGCCCTAGGAGAACTTATATCGATCAGATTAGTGGTTTACTAAAAAAGGGCGATATAAGGAGCACCCATAACCGACGAGCATGCATGCGTAGATGTATGAATGTAGAAGAAGCGAGTGAGGTGTGCCAGGATCGCGCCAAATGGAAATCCATAATCTCTGCCTACCCCTCTGGGTGACGGGCGTGAGCGCATATTTATTTATTTATTTATTTATAAATAATAACTTTTAATGAAACTACTATAATCGCAAACTATTTCCTTCTTCCATCTTTTTAACAATTATTGATATAAGTTGAGACGTTAAAGAAGACGAAATCAAATTATCTAACACTTAAATGCTCATATTCCCGACGATCCTCATAAAGCTCGAGTTTGCGAAAGCTCCGCTCCTACGTTACGGAGTCGGCGCGAAATGATATCTAGTGTAGGGGGGGCAGTAACCTCAAGGACAGCGGGCGGGGAGGTTGTGTCACTCTGTTTAAAGAAAACATCGCGATCTTCGTAAACTATCGATGTTTAAAATAAATAAATAAATAAATAAAAAGTAACGATAACAAATGAATTGTTGATAATAATTATGTGCTATAGATATAAAGTGCAAGGTGACTGTAATCAGTAGTGTCAAGTATGGTCGCGGGACCAATTAAAAGAGATAAACGTGCATGGAACCAGTTGAAAACTGCTCTGTTTTTGCATCTTTTGTTTACTTCACTGCAAGCGACGAAAGGTAGGTTAATCCCGATAATAATCGGCACTTTTATTGCAATTAAGCGTTCGATTTATAATTAAAACGAAATTGGGCCTCTTAGTGAGATTCAATTTAAATTTTACTTTTTATGTTGTCTTTAATTGTTTTCATTTTATAAATAGCTGCTGTAATTACTTCAACCATAAATTATTTTTCTTTAGCATTAACAACATCTTTAAAATTAAAATAAAAATACTTTTTTTATTTTAATTAACCTAGCAAACCTAAATTGATATTTTTGTTTCTTCATATAAAAATACTGTCTGGCATACGTTAGTCTAATAGGGTAGGCAGTGATATTTAAACAATTTTTTGAGGATTATAACAATCCGTTCTGTTATCTATATCATATATAAAGCAGTATATAACAAATTTAACAATATTACTCTTATGTAAAGGGGATAGTTTTATTAAACATGCCATTCAAACATAATAACCTATTCTGTGTCGTTATTACATCTGAGTCACCACATAGTCGTCGATTAGCGCTATTGTATTGAATTATTTATTTCCGGAAAGCCCAAAGCCGGGCGCCGCGTATCAAGGAACATCCGGCCGATACGGTAGTCGGGAGAAGTGAACCTGCGACCCTGCGTTGTGTCGCCGAGGGAAAACCCAAACCAACAATCCAGTGGTATAAGGACGCGATACCTCTAACGGCCACGGACCATCCGCATAGGGTATTACTGGAAGATGGATTGTTGTTTCTCAGGTATGTTATTGTAGTACAATTTGTAAAACAGAAGCAGATTTTTTTGGAGAGATAAATACGATTTATTTCTGTTTTGTAATTTTGACGGGTCATTTTTTAAGATGAGAATTTTTAAATGGCATGTGATAGGGTCACCTATTTACGGCTACTCGAATTTATTTAATTCATTCTCCTGAGCAATATAAAACAGGTCTAGTGACAGCACACCAGCAACTTACAAACGTTGCTTGAGGACATCATTGCAATGGAGTTTGGAGTGCGAATTTATAGCCTGCTCCTTACCAAAGAAAAACATTTTTAAGCTACTGGTTTCATAATGTTCACGCAATTACAAAATATCTCATTTAAACTTAAATGTATCTATTTAGTGTTTTGAATATTATTATCACGTGTATAAAGAACCTAGAACCTAGAATACGCTAGAAGACTCAAAGGTGATGAAAGTTTATTACTTTTACGTTTTTGTTTTTCAAATATACCGAAAGGTCTTCAATAGAATATATTTATTTTTATCCATGTGTATGTTACAATAAACTACATCTTTTGTGCAAGACACCTTCGTTTAAAAATTATCAGGATGCTCGTATAGTCACAAGAAATTTTCCACTCATATTTTTGAAGACTTCATTGAAGCCCTCTAACGCCCAAACTAAGCAACTTTTGATATAGGTAAGTTAGGTGACATCGTCATATTTTCGACCAAGCAATCTGTGATCATCCGTTGTACACGACATTTCCGGACAATTTGTATATTTTATGATTTGAATGTTATTTCTAGTATCACCTAGTTTATCGTATTAGTTTTTGTATCGTGTAATGTTAGAATGAAAGTGTATAACTATCATTTGTAGAGTCATGCGAGGGAAGAAGGACAGTGACGAGGGAGTGTATTGGTGCGTTGCACGTAACTCTGTCGGGGAAGCGGTTAGCAGGAACGCCACTCTTACTATAGCCGGTAACATTCTTGTATATGATTATATCAGATTTGACGTCTGCTTCGAACACTGAAGGACATTCCATTCTTCATTAAATATATGCAATGACATAAATCGTCTTGTATACTATGTACCGATGTAAATTTTATCGAGTAAAACTGGTTGAATTGTTTAATTTACTAATTCTATGGTTTTTCACGATGAGTAATTGACTTAGATAAAGCTAAAAAGTCTAATGATGCGATAATAAGTATTCTAGATATAAATAACTTATACACCAAAGTCCAGACAAAGTGTACAAAATAAATTGATTAAAACAGATACGTAAAAAACTGCCATGAAAATAAAATAAATATAATAAATAATATAAATATACACATAAAATTTCAATACAAGATACAGACATATTGTACTTGGTATATTCGATTTCATCACTTTGCTGACCTTTTACTTTATCTCTCTTATCGACATTCAAATTGGATACTTATTTAAGTTTAATATAACTTCATCATAGACCTTTAAAAAGTGGTAATAATTTAAAAGTAAATACAAGTGTCTTTATTATCGACGTATTTAAACCATAATGTTTTGCAATAATTAACATTTAAGTTTTACACCACATTGACAACTACATAGCGTTTAAATCAAATTAACGATACGTTATGTTTTTAGTCCTTCGAGACGAATTTAGAACTGAACCTCGGGATGTGAAAGTAGCTAGCGGAGAACCGGCTACGTTGGAATGCTCTGCACCCAGAGGTAATCCAGAACCCTCAGTGCATTGGACCAAAGATGGACAAACATTAGATGCAGAAGTTAACGGACGGTATGATCAAAACATTACTCCTAAGGTAGCCTGTTACAAAAGGCAAGAAATGAAAGTGTGAAAAGAATTTTGATGACAAAAGTGATTGGCAGTGTTGGTAGAGAACGTATACTCGACCATACTATTGAAATACTAAAGCATGGCGATATTAAGAGTATCACTAGACACATATTACAAGACGAGCCTGTATGCGTAGATGCATATACGCAGATGTGCCAGGACCTTACCAAATGGGAATCCGTAGTCCTCCTATCTCTTGGGGTACATATACGATTGCTATTTTTATTTTTTTGTTATTTTAATTAAAACAGAGAAACAAGAGACATATTAAAAAGCATATTTTTTTCTTATATAAATAAATATACCTCCATAACCTTATGATTTCCATTTGGCGCGATCCTGGCACACCTCTCTCAGATTTTCTATATCCATACATTTACGCATTCAAACTCGTCGGTTACGGGTACTCCTTATATCGCCCTTCTTTAGTATGTTACTAATCTAATCAATAGAAGTTCTCCTTGGACGTCCCCTGCCAATACTGCTACACTCTGCACTCACTTTTGCAACATAAATTTGTTTCGTTACTCTCCCTTCATTCATCCTTTAATCATTTCATTTTTTCTTATAGAATTACAATCGTAGATGGAGGAAATTTGAACGTATTGGAAAGTCTGCCCTCGGATAGCGGCGTGTACCGGTGTGTGGCGTCTAACGTTGCAGGGGAAAGACAATCGCGCCCTGCGACCCTGCTCGTGTTGCGGCGACCACATTTCATCGTGAAACCTAATAACGTAACGGCATTGATTGGACAAAATGTCGAGTTTCATTGTCAAGTAAGTTGAATGATCAATTATTTCATACTATGTGCTCATATGTAATGCATTAACCGTTATAATTCTATCGTAACGTGGAGCATGAACCAAATAGAAATATTGAGAGTGGCTTATCATTGTAAGTGTATAATATTGTACATATTCGGCTAGCGACTTATCTCTTTTACCCTCTACGAATTGAATCATAACTTGAAGAGTTATACTGACTAAAGCACAACTAATTACTAGTTTATGTCATTTATACCTACGTTAGATAGTCTAATGATTTTGCAGTGAATTTGACTACGGTTATTTGTTACAGGTCTCGCCAGATTCGGATGTCTCGGTCACGTGGTCTCGTGACAAAGGTGGTTTATCTCCCTACGCCATAATTCGTCGCGGCTCGTTACGAATTGACAGGGTTGTAACTTCGGACGCTGGCGCGTATACATGTCGTGCGGAGAGTCAAGCTGGAACAAGCAGTGCTAGCGCCATCCTTACCGTCAATTGTAAGTTTATATTCGATTGTGTTTCTTTGTCTTATTTTAGTCATAGTCGAAACAATATAATTGGTCGATTTCAAAGAAGTAATAACTTACAAAGCTGAATCGATTTCTCGTGATAATCGATAAATCTGAGAATTGATTGATTCACATTTCTATGTTATATGGTGATGACTACAGAAAACTTATTTTAGCATTGCCACACTTCACACGAGTGCCTTCCGATCAGACTGCATGGGAAGGAGAATCAGTGTCGTTTCCTTGCGAAGCGGAAGGTACGCCGAGGCCTGTTATTTTCTGGACGATGGAAGGATCTCAGGTATTTATATAATATTACTAGATTAGAATTACAGTTTTATGTGATATGGTGTATTTATTTAGGAATCTTTTGCAGGAATTGATATTTCCGAATTCAATGCATAGCAGTGGATCTCTGTATTTAGAGCGAGTATTTGCACAACACGCTGGCAAGTTAACTTGTGTAGCTGTCAGTGCGGCGGGCAGTGCGTTGCATACAGTAACATTACAAGTAGGTATTGTTTATTCATACCTGTAGCCGCTCTCTAAAGTCTATACAACATAATAGGCTGAATTTGACAGCCAGTGAATGATAAAGAAACTTGTGAACACAAGAAGTTGTTTAAAATTTTAGGAATTTATTTCAAATTAAATACTTCTCGTTCGCTAAAAGGAAGTTTTAATGGTGCTTGCTACTATGAAATCCTTTTTGTCTTTTTAACGGGTCTTATATATTAAAATGACATTTATAACGCTTTGTTAAAACAATATTCTGTTTGTGCAGGTACTAAGACGAGAAGCAAATTCATTTAATGGTAATTTGGATTCATCGTCTCCATATCCAGAAATAAATAAGCCTCAAAACCATCCGCCGATGACACAGTATGAATTGGTACAAGCTCGTCGATATTTGCAACAAGACGTTTTGGCTCTACGTAGAGTGGAAGGAATGTCTGCTACAACAATAAAAATTGTTTGGGATGTGAGTACACAAATATGTGATATAATTTGTATTAACATAATAATAACACGATGTTTACATACAATGTCTCAATGGTAAAATAATTTATTAGGCATTTAGACGGCTTAGAAAGACCAAGGAATAAAATGAAATATTCCCGATACTAAACGCGGTAAGAATGTAAAAGTAATGAACTGACTGTAAAATAATCCAAATATGATGTGAAACATTTTAAATCGATATTTCGTGATAATCCGGTAATATTTTTCTTCACATCTCTAATAGGATTGAATGTTGTTGATACGGCCTTATCATATTTGTTGCGACTAACATTGTACTTAATTTTCAGGTGATGACGGATTACAATGAATATTTGGAAGGTGTTAAAATATGGTTCAATGGATCGTCAATTAATCGTAAATTCGCACTTGAAATACAGAATCAACATGTAAATGAGACAGTCGATAGCATAACGGAACTTTCGAAATTCGATAATTTTTCTATGACCACGGTGCACAATAGTGGATCGTCGAGTCATATTCTAACAGGCTTAATGCCGTATGCCCAATATAACATATTTTTGATGCCCTTTTATAAACTTTTACTAGGAAAACCATCCAATATGAAGTCTGGTTTTACTGAAGAAGATGGTAAAAATACTTTTTTTTTATACACTGAGATTAATCTTAAAATGTTTGAATAATAAATTACTTCAATTTCATAGTACCGTCAGCTCCACCGCACAGTGTAACAGCAGCAGTAATAAATACAACTTCGGCATGGATCCGTTGGGATCCACCTCCAGTTCATAGTTGGAATGGAGAACTTTCTGGCTATTTGGTAAGTAGAAACATGCTGCTCTCATAAAATTACACAATGAAATTTCTCTTTATAATAATCATTTTTTAATTTAGATTGAAGTTCGAGTTGGAGGCGGAAATAACGGCCGTGTGGTGGGTCAGATGTCACTGGGTGCACGCACTCGCGCGGCAACCGCCAGCTCGCTGCGGGCGGGCGGCCGGTATAGTGCCCGCGCCGCTGCCGTCACGCGAAAAGGACACGGACCTTTTAGTGCACCTGCCCTTATACATATGCTGCCTACACAGTCCCAGAGGCATTACGTACAGTAAGTGTCACCCACATGAACGAGTAGGCTGAAGTTAATATGAGACCTTGTAGCGACGAATGTGGGCGTTCATGCCTGCAATAATATCAGGACGATCAATAAAGCAACATTCATTTGTTTCAGAACCGAACCAGCCAGAGACAAAGCATTACTAACGATGTTTCATGAATCTTGGCTTTTAGCAATGAGTATTCTGTTGTTGACGTTAGTTCTTGTTGGTGCGGGAATAATATTTTATCTTCGTAGGAAACAGTTGAAACAACGGAAGAGTCAGAGTACTGTGGGTCAGTTTTATTTATATTTTATATATAATGATTTATTTATTTTCTTATTATTTATTCAAATGAATTTTGATTGTCACCAGGTACACCGATTGCCAATGCACAGCAATGTTTATTGGGTAAAGAAGCAGTATGGCTTCGTGAAAGGCCAATGTTTGAAGGCTCTAATGAACCACGAATTGAAATTTTAAACTGCCATCAAAGTCTTATACATGGTACGTTCTTTATTTAGAACTCTTAACAATAGTCGCTAATTATTTTTTTAATTAATTAAGTTACTGTAAGAACAGTAACTAAATATTAATAATTTTACCTTTATATATATAGGTGGACACACAATAGATACAATGGCTATGGAAGCCGAATATAGTCTTCCACAACATACAAGTAATTTAAAAAATATAGCTCAAGATCTTCGAATAGCTCCTGAACCTTACGCGTCTAGTGCAATTTATACTGAATTAAACTATCAGGTAAGTAGAATATATTTAGAAAGGTAAATTAATCCGCCGAAAGATTAGAACAAATTAAATTTGCAGGACCACACAGACGCCGAGGATTCGTGTATTAAATGTGCAGTGAGCCCGAGTTCTTATGACAATAGTATGGTCAGATCATTCGCTGATAGTAATCAATACTCTAATGAAGAATGTTCAACGTGTTGTCGAAGTAGTAGCTCCACTTTAACCAAAGACTATAGTGAAATGACAAAATGTGGAAACGAAGTTGACGAAATACAAGATATACCTGTCGATGAATGTCCGTCGTGTAAGACAAATCAGTCCAGGTCATCAAGTCATCATGATGGGAATAAAGAATGGGCAACAGTCGCTGATGTAGAATACGATTATCCACAGTGGCATTGGCTTGGTAGGCAAAACAGTTTTAGACACGTCGGTACCGATACAAGACATTTAACACAAGGTGGGAGGAGCGATCAAAATTGTAGAATGAATCTATGCGACATTCTTCCGCCACCACCATATGAAAGGTATGTATTAATTTTTGACATGTTTAGTCGTTGTAAAGTTTTATTAATGTAATATTTCAATTAAATACTGGACAAAGAAACTGTCTCGACTGTCCTATTGTTATTTATAAGAAAGACGTCGATATTAATTTTAGACATGGTATCGCTTATACTGTTTTATTTAATTATTAATTTATTGTCGCCTAAACGTCTTCTTACTGAGTCTCCTGCCTTTCGTTAAAGACATTTCGCATACGAATGAAGCATTGTTAATTTTAGTTCATTACCATAATGCCATAGCGAAATATTAGAACAAATTATTTTTGTCATTCTTTTCGTCCGATTATGACATAGGCACCTTCAGAAGGAGAGTGAATAAATAGGTCAATGATATTATGTACCATCTTTCGACCACATCACCACTATAATAAAATGGTGGTGAAGCATCAGTGTATACGTTATAAAAAATAAATGAAGGTACATTATATTTTATTATTTGCAGAGAACCTGGGTATGGAGATTTGCACACATTTCCCAGTCATTCGGGCGCATCGGGTTGTTCTGGACAATCTTATAGAAGTTAATTATTTGTAACTGAAATTTTCGTTGTGAGCAAATATCATTAGTACGTAACGCAAGCAATATTACATTGTAGTGAATTGTAAATAATTTGTTATAACTTTATTATTTGATATTGATTTAGACGAAGATCTTAGCACCTCATGTAAATGCTCAATTTATTGTTTCTTGTCGTGTCTAATTAATTTTAAATCACGCATTAGGCTGCGTATGGGTATTATATTTTTTTGGCTGTGATTGCTTTGGTCGTATAAGATTAGTGGCAAAATTTTCTCGCGGTATAGATATTGTGGAAGTGTTTTGATAGACTGCTGGTATAGATCATTTGTAATAGGCATTAGCATTTTCATCTCTCTCTAGAAACTGTGATATAGTATAATTTCTCGTTCAATTAATAAGTTTGTACATAATTTCAAATATTTGATATCCTTATACAATTTTACCTTTATCCTATTTATTGTCTAGTGAAATATTATTTGACAAATGGAACCAATACCAATATCTGATTAAACTAGTTGTAGCATTTTATACTGAAACCAGATACCTAAGCCACTGACGACGTTTTATTTGTATATCATGAAGTATTAGTCATTCCTATTAAAACGCAGTTTACGAAATGATTATGTGCTTTTATTTTCACATTAATCTCTTTTTATGAAAACGGGTAGTTA
Source organism: Papilio glaucus (assembly GCA_000931545.1). Taxonomy (NCBI): domain Eukaryota; kingdom Metazoa; phylum Arthropoda; class Insecta; order Lepidoptera; family Papilionidae; genus Papilio; species Papilio glaucus. The sequence continues at coordinate 418,273 of JWHW01022544.1, forward strand.
AAGAGGAAGTAGTATGAACAGATGTTAGGTCACCGCTACCAAAAAAAACTCACATACAAACAAATGAGGGTGCATTGCTAATTAGTGCCCTTTAAACATGTTATAAATGAACGTCGAAAAAATGAGAAGACAATAGAACTTCGATCTCACGAACGAGATGACACGTACATGTATTTCTATATACATGTCCTCTTTGCAATATCGGTTTGTTTTTGATTCCTGGTAATATGAGTCTAGCTCGCGTGATGATTGAAAATAGTAATTATGACTTTTATCTTAACACCTGAAATATTTTGATACGTAAAAAAACGTTTTTGCTGAACGTAAAATAAATATGTCTGTTATAATCAAAGCAACGAGAACATACCTTAATAAGAAACCTGTAAGTTCTATTGTATCTTTCTGCAATAAGATCGTCTTAAACTATAAATAAATTGGCGTAATTCTACTACAGTTACAGGAGTTAATAAGCTTTGGTTATAAATATCG
>JWHW01022544.1:432550-467175 GCA_000931545.1 Papilio glaucus
GGTGCTCCTTATATCGGCCTTTTTAGTAAGCCACTAATCTGATCGATATAAGTTCTCCTAGGGCGTCTCCTACCAACATTGCCACTCACTTTTGCTACATAAATTTGTTTCGTTATTCTCTCTTCATTCATCCTTTCAACATGCCCAACCACCGAAGCATACCCTTCTCAATTCTAGTTACAACATCCACTTTTAATCCACACTTTTCCCTTATTTTTTTTAATCCTATCATTCAATGTCACGCCTAACATACTTCTTAAGGATCGCATCTCAACGGCATTAACTCACTACATGCTTTTCTTGCCAAACCCAGCTCTCACTTCCATACATTAAAGTGGGGACTGTTACAGCATTGTGTATTGCTAGACGAGCCTTCGTAGACACATTCTGACTCCTAGTCGTAGTCAAGTCTTAATAAATCAATTTTTTTTCCACCGACATCGCTAAAGTGCAAAGTTGAAAAAGGAAAACGCAAGTAAGTGGACAAATTTCCTCTCCATTCGACAGAGCGACGTCGTTATATCAATAATTCATTCAGAAAACTAAAAAAAGCACTCCCGTCGGAGTTAATTAAAATGTCCCGGAAAGGACGGCCATTACCGGGGATGAAAAAGCGATTTCCCCAAGAGTGGAGTTTAAAGGAATCGACGAGGTCTCAAGTCCATTTCATTGAATAAGAGGGCCCCGTCTCTCTAGCTTACGGACTTTTGAATGATTTTCTTTTATGTTTCGCTACAAACGTTCGTTCGTTTTATTACTTATTAGAGAAAAATTGTTGCGTCTTAAAGTTATTAATTTCATTGTAATGTATACGACCAGTCAGAATCATTATTAAAACATTATTTTATTTTTACCTCTTTATCGAATATCTTTTGTTATATAAATTAAGAGTTTAATGAAGGGCACTGAGTACTGATAAACATTCCCATTAACAAAACGAGTTGAAGATACTTTTCTATCTTTACATAGAACAACTCTCTCTCCGAAACGGTTTGACCGATTTTGATGATTTTTTTGTGCGTGTGATTGAATGAGTCTGCGAACAGACAATTAGACCCAGTAGCTACCATAGGGTTTCAGGATATTTTTTGACGAATAACGAAATCAAAAAACTGTTGTTAGCTGAAGCCGCTAACAGCAAACAAGCCAACTTGCATGCAAGACAAAGTCTGCCAGGTCCACTTGTTTTTATATATAAAATTTACTCAGTACCATTATAACAAAGGGACTAAAGGCGGAAGTTTCGTACATTAATGCAAAATAACGAGCGTATCGGCCCCCGGGATTTGGGAATTAGGGAATAGGGACAGGACGTCGCCTTTACACTAATGGGAGTTGTACTCTGTTTAATCTGGTGACCTCTGCCCGATTAGGGTATGTGGGAACTTACACAAATGTGTTAGTGTGAGCAAAAATATTTCTCTGTGTATTTTCAAATTTCTTTATGTCCTAGTCTGAGTCGGTGTGAATTACCTGTTTTCAGATTTTTTAATTTTTTCGTTATTAATTGTTCCTTGTCACATGACGAGAATTACCCACCATACTATATTTAAGGTCCATTAAAATGGCTAAAACATTTGATATAAGTTGATATTTGGATATAAATCTGCACATATCCTTCTACCCTAATCGGGTAAAATGAGTGAGATAATAACATCTCAGTATAGCCAGTAGCTTTTAAAGAAGTTTATTGTGTTCTGCATTACCCGTTTGAAATGATTACTTACAAGTTGTCTTAATAAAACGAAGGAAATAACCAATCAGTACGAATACGTTGCTTCATTTAGTGACTCGAATACCGCACGACAACAGTGCAATGCTTAATTAAAAAAGAAAGCCGGGGACTGATTGAGCGGAGAGCATGTCTGAAGTGCAGAGCGTAGGTGCCGTCTCGTAACAAGTCGGTGTTGCTAATGAGCTGGCGTGACATACACGTACCAGCACACTAGCGCCACTACAATAGCTATGTAAATGTAAGACTAAAACCAAACGCAAATCTTGCAACGGATCTATTAATGTCTATGGTGTAATGATTGATTTACTGTTGTATAAAATTAATCTGTCAATATTAATAAAAGTATAAACTGGTGTTTTTTTATAGCGCCTTTATTAGTTATATATTTTATTGAAAATGGATTATTTGTTGCAGGTGTCCATGGGCGACGTTGATCACCACGGTGTTCCCGCCGCTCGTTTGCCCCTTATAAAAAAAAAATGGATTATTTACGGGTCGATGGCTTTTAAATAAAGTCACAAGTAACTTTATTTTTGGGATCTTTGAACTGGAATGGGAGACTTAATATTGCAATTCTATATTTCAATTGTATATTTATTTCTTCTAGATAAAGATTCCCACTGTCAATATTTTATGACAGATATTTTTAAATCTTATTAAACAACGAGATATCAACATTAAAGACTACCCCCTGGTGATAATAAAAGGACGTCGCAAAAGATAGCACTTCAGTTCCTATTTCTGCTACTAAACAGTGTACTGCACCAATATTAACATTAAACTGCAACGTGCAGTTGTAGACTTAAGTGATGTGCTTTCACTATCCACTGCTACAATGCCGCACACACTCAAACACTTTTTGTGCAGTGATGTGCACGTCAAACGTCAAATAGCGATAAAAATCTCGGTTGAGTGCATCCTATGCTACGATAGTTAACCACATAAACAATTAAAATTAATGCTATTGTAAGGTAGTAGTTGTTATTTAATAATGTTCTTAATAGTTATTAATTCTAATAATAAAATACGTTTACATATTTTTATCGTTAAAGCTCATTTGTTAATTAGTATTTTATATTGAAATAACACACATCACATTTTATTTAAATGTTGAATATATAATAATAAATCAGCCTTTTTTAGAATGTTCCCCACTGCAGGGACACAGGCCTCCTCTCCGAGAGAGGGAAGGGGCCATAATCCACCACGCTGGCCCAGTGCGGTTTGGTGGATGTCACATATTATTCTTCTTCGAATTTAATAATTTTAAGACATGCCGGTTTCCTCACGATGTTTTCCTTCACCGTTTTTGGATGATGAGGCAGTGGTGATGAAATAAATTACGCAAAGTAAAGCGCCTGCATGGGTTCGAACCCGCGACCTACAGTAAGTAAGCCAGGGCCTTAACCACTGATCTGAGTATAACAATAGTTTAATGATTTATCAATAACATTATGATATGCGTGTTGGACATCATTATGCGTAGCTATTAGATTTGTGAGAGCGCAGTATTTTGCGCTAAACTCAGACATCTTACAACCCAGCTGGCGCGAGATGGGAAACGCACTATAGTGTGATCGTGGCATATTCGTCTAAAAAATAAAGTATTAATCATAATTGTGGTGCTTTTAAATTTTTTAATTATTTTAAATTTTCAATTCATTTCAATTTAACAGTACATAATATATCAAAGGAGTAAGCAAAAAAAAAACAACCGAAAGCAAGTTGATATGTGTATCATCAGTCAAAACAATAGTTCAACACATATATTACGGGGTCAACGTGTTATCTCTGAGAACTTTCATTGATGTCATCCGGTGGCCACATGCGGCTCCCCTAGCGACAGTCATTGTATCATCTTTAATTGGTCCTACGACGAGAACAGTGAAGCGATTATTTCCTAATTTATATCAATGATATCATATTGTCAACGACAAAGACAAAATAAATTAACATAAAATGAATTATTATTTTATGTTAATTTAATTTAAATTACATTTGTTATAAAACAATTATGTGTGGTCTAAATGTCTGTTATTATTACCTTAGACCGCGACACATACGTGTGTATCTTAAGAGTACGTGTGTACTAAACAACGAAAAACATTTTGATAGTAAGTAAAATAAGTGTCTTCACATTCTTTGTCCAACCCACTTCGCGGTATAGACGGACGGAAGCAGTATCGTTGTTTGTATTTCTTCCTATTCTTTTGAGATATTTGGGTTCTAAGAACTTCAGTGGAAAAGACTAACGTTTGACAAACTTTATCTATCCACCAATAAAATAAGAACTCGGAAACATTATATTACGAAAGAATATTTTTGATTATTACAAGAGAAGAGCAGTGCAGTGAATCCTTATAGTAGATGTATATTAATGGGACATTTTTCAATTGGGATAGTGTGCAGGCGCCCTAAGCTTAACGTATCCGGGTGAATATTTAAATTCTCTAAAGAATAGCCCTAATCCCACTCACAATTTATTAGGAAGGCTGTTCACCGAGTTTCCTTGCAGTGAAAAATCGTTCCATTTCCTTAGAGGGGGAAGGACTGTAGCCCGTAGCTCGTTTTTCAAAGCAACACATTATTGTTTTCTTCCCATTTTGTGGTAATAAATCCCAGTGCAAAGAGACCCTTGTAACTTTTTGATTTTATAAAGTATAAAAATAATGTTAAAGCCACTTGTCGTACTGATATGAACACTAGGATTCAGTATTATTGTACAAAATGAATTCCTAAACCTACCGTAGTATAAACACTTACGTACGGTAAGGTTTATTGCATTATCTAAGGTCAAAAGTTAACCTCTGCGGTCATAAAATATGTGAGTGCTGCCATAACCCATTTATTACAAATATATAATATAGATAAACATAACGTTGATGAAGACTTTCTTGCATTTTATTGGTCTTGTTAAATCTAAAATGAACGTAACCTGCCTCATCTACTAAGAATTTCATAACTAAGCCTTTATAATGGCTATAAAGAGTAGCAGGTTCCTCTCATTAAGACGAGCCTCATAAAATATAAAGCTGTAACTATCTTGCAATATTATTAATATTTTCATTACACTTTGCAGCTGGATGTTATTATATAGATTAGTATATTCACATATTTAATTTTTATTACCAGACTGACGCAGGGTATTGTTTTTGCGCGCAAGTACATATGTATGTATATGTACACATTTCTGTTCTATTGTGACCTTCTGCAAGTGGTGGTTCTTCAGGAACGGTGTCCTTAGATTTGTATTCTTTTCAGGAGAGTCACAGATAACCTAATTTGATGAATGATTTATTCATATTTCATGAAGAATTCATCATTTCAGTGGTTTTAAAAATACTTATATTTACAGATTATATAAATGGTTAAACTTAATTATTGTATTGACTTATTGATAACCATTTTAGATAAGCCAAAGCATAGATTAACATTATAAGGTATGTACGAAACGGGACTGATATTTACGGGAACCTTATATTAGTAAAAGCCACCAAGAAAGTTTGAAGTTATATATAGATTAACATTGGCTAGACTTACATTTTGTAGGATACTCTATCTGACTCTGCAAACGTTGTTTCGCCATATAAAGGAAGTTTTGTAGTCAAATAAAAAATAACTAAGTTATTGTAAGTATGTGGGGATGTGGATCTAGTTTTCTCTTTCATTTTTCAATGCCAAATGATAAAAAAATTAAAATTATTTTTTTGGCGTGGACTACCCTTATCACTTACGAGTATGAAAAATAGTTGACATCCTATTATCAGACCTACAGAATATATACAATAATCGGTCAAGTCGTTTCGGAGGAATTTTTTTAAAACACTATAACACGACAAATTTATATATATGATTTAAGAAGTCATATGTAGAAATGATACAATCTCATTTCATTAGTATTATATGATTTGAATTTTTGTGTATGGATATATCAAGCATTCGAATGAAATGATGTAAATTTTCGTTCATTTCGCGTACAGCAAAGAATTGTAACTGATGACCGGTTTGTTTCCATCCAATTATGGCGATCATTCTTTCAAAAGAAGAGTGCATACACTTCTACTAATACTACTAGATGCATTAGATTGCATATTAGACAGCATCGTCACTTAAAATCTGATGCGGTTGTGAACAATTATTTTAAATTTTCCATAACTCACTATGAATACTACTATGATGTCTATTTTGATGGGCTTAAAAGACATGAAAGAGCAAAAAAAATTTGAGTTGTTCGCTGTCTTGTCCAATAAAAAGATTTCTTTTCCATTAGCTGACAGAAATTAAACGTAGTCTCTATGTACTATATTCAGGATGGAATAAAAATGATGACCCGGGGGAAATTAGCCATTACATAAAATTCTGTCTCATTTCTTACTCACGAAGGAACGTCTTGTCCGTGCTTGCTGAAATTTTATATCGTAAACATTATGGACGGAATTAAAACAAAATGCTTGTCTCATATTAATTGGTCTTATTATGTGTGTATTATCACGGTTATTAATATTATTTTTTTATGCATGTTTCGGGCATTAGAATTAAAGTACTACCTGACCACTATATAGTACTGGTTTTAAATTTTAATGGGACTAGAATATTCGAACTATAGGCAAATATTTCTTGAGCGAATTATAAAAACCGACCAAGTGCGATCCGGACTCGCGTACGAAGGATTCTGTACCATCTATAAAAAATTACTTTTTTATAAAAACTTTTTTGTTATTACGACAACTGAAAAACATCACCTGTGAAAATTTCAACTGTCTAAATACCACGGTTTATGAGATACAGCCTGGTGACTTACAGACGGACGAACAGTTGAGTCTTAGTAATAGGATCCCGTTTTACCCTTTGGATACGGAATACTAAAAAAGTAAAATGTAGTGTTTTGATAATAATGACTAACATTTAAAAAAAAACTTTTATTTCAAAATCAACACTTATTGTATTTAAATCAAATAAAAATTTTAAAATAAATAAAAATGAACAACAACATAAATTCATAAATATTCATGAAACAACATAAACATGACATTCAACATAAATAAAAGCATGTTTATACTATTTAAATTCAATTTTGATGTTTGATTTGGGGCAGCCCCGCGCCTCTTGAAAGGTGAAAATTTATCGCTAAAAATTCTGGCGCCTACAGAGAACGCTCCTCTCGTTCTGCGACCGCCGATGGTTTGCAGTACCGGAGACCAGCGGCGGCCCTAGGGGAAAAGGACGCGAATCGTAGCTTGTGTTGTTTAATACTACATTACTATTGGACCTATAATATAAATATTGCATTATTTTTCAATTATATAACCCCATTGAAATGTACCTCAGAGGATTCATCTTAACATGGATTTTTATACGTAAACCGATTCAAATCGACCTATCCATAGAAAAATGGATCCACACTCAAAGTAGAACGCACCAAATAGATCTATGATCGTTAAAGGAATAAGATTTAAACTGCATTCGGTACAAATGAGCCGTGTAAAATTATTTTTACGATTCCCTCACTCAATTAGGCCGAGCGGCGATGGTGAGGTGTCGGTGTTACTTAAATTAACTGCACCAATTAGACATGCCATCATCGGGCCTGATGAGACGACACCGTGTCGCGCGTAGCTTCCCTTATTAAGAGATCTATAATTAAAATTTACTGCGTCCGATGTGAATAAAGTCGAGAGCGGGTACAATAATATCTTAATGAAACGCCTTCCTCGCTCTTAACGCTAGCGTAAGGTGCGTTTAACATCGCTACATAATTATATTCCAGTAGTTGTACTTTCAAATTTATTGAGACTATATACGCTGTTTAATGGAGTATGGGGAAATTATGGAGCAATTACGGTCTGCATATAACAGTATCTTATATTTTGTTGAGAAACATTGTATGAAAGTTTACATATCAAATGAAGCACATTTAACATACGTATAAATATATTTTATGCACATAAGCATTTCTGCGTTCTTATTTGAATGGTCATCATACTCATAAAGTCACAGTCTGACTCTAGCAGTTTAATTCAGAATAATGGATGCGTAGTGGCAGCGTTAGCAGGGGACGTCCAAGGAAAACTTATATCGATCAGATTAGCGACATACTACTGAAGGGCATATAAGGAGTACCCGTATCCGACGAACATATATACGTAGATGTATGGATGTAAAAGAAGCGAGAGTGCTAGGATCGCGCCAAATTAAAATCCGTAATCTCTGCCTAACCCTCTGCGTTACGGACGTGAATGCATATTTATAGTAGTAGGGAATTACTGATCCTTATTTTCCTTGACAGATTTCTCTGATATAATGATTTCTTATATTTATGCGCATACTACACATCGGAAAAAAACTATGTATATTTTATGGATTTCGGGAATCAAAAACGTAAAATAAGCGTGATAAAATCCGTAAAATTAGTTTTATTCTTTGATATACGCTGTTCATTTTTTCATATCTATAGATAGATTTATTTATGCCCGAATGTTCGTTGATTACATTTTTGTTAATAATGTTTTCATTGCAAATATTAAATTATTCATAAATATTAATAGTTAATTTCAACATGCTTAGCAATGAAGGTAATGTTTTCTCTATTCTAGTCCTCACAAAAACAACATAAGGTAGACTTTTCATATTATCTTGCAAATATAAACTTTTTTTTAATATCTAAAATATAGTCTATTATTTCGTGATTAGTAGTTGGTATTCCATTTTCAAATATCTTGCAGTAGAGAATAGCTTTCAATATTACCCAATCGTTCTCATCTTTCCGCATCCGACAATAATGCAAACAAACCAAAGTAATTTAGTTCATGTATGTAGGTTTATTTACGTATTTCCGCATTTGACCTACTTGTGTTAGTTTATGAATAAATAATTTTAAATGTTCTTTTATAATATCGATTTTAGGCCGCTTCACAGCTTATAGGCATTACACACACATGTATGAACACTGAACGTTTTATCCACCTAAATCGAATTCTGGACTACTTTAATTATTTAGTACGTAGCATACATTTGTTTTACATTAAGAAATCCCTAAAAAGTTAGGCTTGAGTCTAAACTTTAGCTAGACATGTTCACAAAGATAGCTTACGGCTGTATACTGGCATGAGAAGTACACACACGTGTGTTGGAGTATTCGAGAACTTCTAGTACTCGCACGCGCCAGTTTAAGAATGCTTGTACTGTGAATTTAAGTAGTTTCTGCGATTGTTTTGTAAGATGCATTCTCTTTTAATCGTATGACGGGATACCTCTTATTATTTTTTAAGAGACACGAATAATTTGACAGCTTAGTTATTTCGAGAACTGCGACACTACGTGCGTATAAATAACTGCGGAATACAGAGGTGGGAAATACATCGTAAATTAGTGGCAACACTGTGAGATAACAGAGGAAATAAACAATAACTCAAAATGGTCGCAGCAGATACCATGTTAGCGTAAAAGCATTGTCTGCAGAAAACACATATATCTCATAAAGTTAGTTGGCGAACGTTACGTTCCGTTGGCATCTACAATGTAGCGTTTTGGCATTCGAGGCGAGAACAATCTGGATAATAGAATAAACTTGTTTCTTTGCTTTTCGAATTCGGCCGAAGATCGTCGACGGGCGACGCTGCGGCGGTCCAGTTCAGACATAAACAAAAAACTGATACAATGTGAAGCAGGAACTTTAGAGAAATATCTCACTGTACTTGATAGAATAAAGCATGTATCACAACAGCCATAATCATAAGTAAGAACACTTAGAACAAATTGCATTAAAAATATTGCAAAAAGTTTTTGCTACGCTATGCGGAACAATTGGCTTTGACTATGGAAGTACAGCCATATCCAAGACCAATTGTATGTATGATGAGTAACAGGCCCTGATGGGGCAATCCCTGATGGGGTATCCCATAAAAAATATTTATTATAGTCTTCTGAAAGTCAGTCACTTTTTTTACATTTACATTTACTTCGATGATGAATCAAGACGAAAATATTTTCGATAATATCCGTATAGATTAGGCCGAGAAATTTCGCATTTGTTGGCGCATACATGAAACAGAGATTCCACGAGATTGGGTCACATCATTCGGTTATAGCAAAAGTTTGCGCGTTTCAGAGCTTAATACTGTCATTTCGGAATTTGGATTCGTGCCAGACGTGTGAAGAGAGACGGATCGTAGTACTCAGCGTTAATGAGATATGGCGGAGGCAACAGTTAACTTTGTAAATAAGTAAAACGAAAACAACGCGAAGTCCTTTGAAAGTGCCCCTAAAATTTTTCCTATTCACAATGCATCTCATGACGCCTTTGAAGTGAACGGCGGGGGCTAATCCGGCGTTGAAAACATGTTCGTTTGCGACTCCAGTAATATCATTTCCCTTGTTTTTCTTTCCTTTGTCGATGTAGACACAATAAAAACAAACCGGCTCGTTAATCGTGCGGAGTGGCCGGGCGAGTAATTAAGTTTGCAGTGAGAGAGCCGAGATTTACGCGGACCCCGGGCACAATTAAATTTGCATAGGAGATTGCGCAGAATAAGCTAAGAATAAGTTACTCGAGTATGAAACTAAGTTTTATGGCAACTGGTAAAATATCGCAACGCGTACCAGTCGATGTCTGAAGTCTTGGTAATACTATATTGCTGCTTGCGTACCTCACAATAGTTTAATATTTTCAATAAAAATATGGGTAATAAAAGACCATTAACGATGGAACTTCTGTGGTCTATCCCAAAACATATTCGCGGCGCAAAAAAATACAGCAATCGATATTCGCCTTTCTACGGGTCCAATTGTGGCTAACACAATTCTAGACCGAAACAGCTACCTCATTAGTGTATCTAACAATTAGGGTTCTTCCGTTAACTTCTTTTCATATAAAGTGTACTTTTTCTCATAATCATGTTTCAGACGTAAGATCGTAAAACCGCTAAACCATTATAGTAAAATATCTTGAGTATGTTTAACTAAGAAGCGGTGTCCATCTGCCAGTATTATAAAGGAAACACTGCGGTTGACTCATAACGCCAGACATCTTAATTTTGGCTGAAAGCGTCTTTTATGTCCGCATTTGGTTTATCCATAAAAATCATAAGAGCGTTCTTCAGTTTTACAGACGGCACGTTTGTAGGTGCGGGGAACCGTATAGTTGTTTTATTGTGTGCATAGTATTTTTGAAGTCCTCCCCCCTGATGGTCGGATGCGGTGTTTTATAGCCCAAGGAACATCTTCGGATATTTTTCATATTTTACGAGGCTTTGAATTTACGCCTCTCGTGAGCGACGGAAGAAAAGTCGAAGTCGCCGGCGTGGGTACCGCCGTGTCGTCGATTTTCATATTGTGTACAATGCTCCTGGAATGGACTGTAAAACTTCTTTGTGTGGTAAATAAAATTACACACGTTTATTGTTGTAAAGAAACAAACATTTGTACAAGAGGTAGATAGATATTTACTTTATAGTCTACAGGATGGGTTTGCATATTTTTTATGGAAGAAGGTGGCAAAGGAGTAAGCGGGTCATCAGATATTAAGTGACTGTTACCCATAGGTATCCACAACAAGAAAATGAGTTGCAGATACGTTGCCTACATTTAATGAACACTCTAGACAGGAAAAAGGATATTTCGTTTTCTTCTCTTCCGCTTTCCCTTTTTAAGGACATTCCTCTTTTCTGTGAGGTCGTGGTATTTCACCGGTCGAGCCGGCCCATTCGTACAACAAATGTTGTTGCGGGCAATGTAATTTATTTAAAAGGATTTTTAACATCAGTTATCTATTAAAATTACTATTATATATTTTATAAAGGCAATAAGTTTCGTTTTTCGTTCGTTAAAGTTTTCTTAATCTCTGCATACTCTATTGAAAACAAACAACACTAGTAACCAGTTACCTAATTCTATTCGTAAGCTCACATTACCTTTTTTTTGTTAATTTATATAAAATACCATTATACTCTAACAAAACAATGTGTAAATGGAATCTAAAAAGAATTAACTCTAATATCTAACAATCGCACAAAGTAAAAGGATAAGCGTAGTGGATCTCAGCGCGTGAAACTGGGGAATAAAAAGTCCAAAGCAAACATCGGAACAAAAAAGCATCGCATTAACAGCGACGAGGTGTTTTAATTTCGCAATTAAAACTTTTCTTTTCAACCGCAGCGTCGTTACGTAAGAACTAGACTCGGCTTAACGATTAACGTCGAACAATATGGCCGCAATAAATCCCCGACCGCTTAACAAGTGTAATCAAAACAAATAAAACGAAGTGTAATCTTGTTGTAAAAACAACGGACTCGTTCCGCAGAGGAAGTGGTTAAGGCGAGGCTTATCGAGCCCTGTTAGCGCAAATACGACTTTAATACAATTATATATTTCACGGCCTCTTATCGCTTTAACTTGTACCAAAATTTTGGGCTGTCGTTAAAATAAAAGGATGTAATTAAAATTAAATGCGTGTGTTGTTCAGATAACATTGTATTGTTTATTTCGATAGTAACATCTGCTTCGGTTTATTATCCCTGTGTGTAGGAAGCAAGGTGTGATTACACATTTAGTAATTTAGATTGCATTATTTAACAATATATATTTTTTGTTAAATATATACACTCACGCCCATAAACAAGCGGTATAGGCAGAGATTACGGATTTCCCTTTGTCAAGGTCCATCCACACCTCTCTCGGTTTTTCTACATTCATACATCTACTCATACATACTCGTCGGTTCCTGTAACCGCTATTTGTTAAACTCCATATCTTATTCATAGTCACTTTCTACTTAGTTAAGTACTTAGTAAACCTGTAACGATGGTACATGTGTTAGGATCGCTTATGCTATATGGATTGGATCGCTCATTTTTATCATTAAGCCAATTAAAGCATTTGTGAATGTATTCTTGTGTATGAGAATTGGAAGTGCGACTTAAGGTACTTCTTATTGGAAAACTACGACATCTAATGCTTTTTACATTGTTAAGGTTACATATTGAAATATTCTAAACTGTTTTTTATTAATGTAGAAGAAGCGAGAGAGGTGTGCCAGGATCGCGCCAAATGGAAATCCATGATCTCTGCCTACCCCTCTGGGTTACGGGCGTGAGCGCATATTTTCACAAAGTATTTCTTAAAAATATAAAGAAACGGTGCTCTGATTTTTCAATCTAACAGGACACTCTACCATCTTTAAGCAGATTAAGCCTCTTAAAAAACCTATAGGTATCATAAATATATCAGTAATGTAACACGTCAAATGCAATACTAAACTGCATTATGTTTGTGATTGGAGACAGATCGCCGGCGGCTCCAATAAAAATTCAAATTCAACCGAATTGAAGAGAATTTGACATTTTATCCGATCCATTAAATTTTGGGTCATCCAATTTGCATATAAAGCGAGCCGTCGACTGGCAACGGAGATAGATGAACAATATTTTATAGTTATAACATTATTACTATAAAAACTAAGGTTTTTTTAGTGTAAGGCTTTTTAAGTAATATAAAAACTAATACTAGTACTAAAAAGTTGAACTAAGAACTTGAGAATGAAAAGTTATAATAATAAATCATCTCTATAGTCATTTTCGCCAGGTCATTTTAAGATATATGGTGAACTTCGCTAGAATAGTAAACAAATGGGTACACTCGTAAACAAATATATATTACTTTAATATTGGAATAGGCCGCTGGGATATAATATAGGTGCTGTCAACTGTACCGACTACTGTCTAGATTTGGGGTTTGCTGAAACCACATTTTATTATGATGTGATACAAATGCTACTGTGGGAGAGGGACTGCACAAGTTTACGGACTACGCAAGTGGACTTTACAAGTTCCGCAACAAAAGTAATATCGAAGTATTGTTAACATAATAATTCTAATAGTGTATTTAATGTATTAATAATTATGGAATTATTATTGTCAATAGCATTTAAACTAATTGTGTAGATATTATTTTAAAATAAAAATAATTAATAATTAATAACCTGTTTTTTTCGGTGTGTAGTATTTTAGATGTTAGTATATCTGAAACATGATTCGATGTAAGGAAGGTAGTGCCCTATTCCCTCGTCTCGACTTGCCGGGGGACACGACCGTGCCACCAGATAGTTATAAACTAACCGTCGGTAACACTTAACTTTATTTTACACATATAATCCCATGATATTCTGCCACAGTTCAGTCTGACTCGTTTGATATATCTTTGATTTATATCCCTAAAAAGCACTTACCCAAATTCGTAGCAACTTGGCTTTTTGTTTTTTTAAGTAAGAGTTATATAAGTAGAAGTCAGTTCTAATATACATTCTTCAGTTTTTTACGGTTATATTTTTGTATACGATACAAGCGTTAGTTGTGAGATACGAAAGAAATAGATGTTTATAGAGATTACTTTGTAAGTTTATCGCGAGTGAAGATCATAACATTTGATGTCTAAATCATTTATGGGATGGGAGGGGATTATACTACAACCATTTTATTTTCTTCGAAATAATTCAGAATAAGAGAAAAATATTTATGCCACACTTTTATATATTTAGTATAATTTTGTGATCGGCAAATTATTAAGCATTAGGCGTTCAGTTTTTTCAACAACAAGTTAAGAACGAATGAAGTTTGTTAAAAAAAATACAAAAAAGCCATTATTCGTTCGACAATACACAAGAGTATTTAAAAACCAGATTTTGAAAATACTTTTATCCCTCACCGGTAATGAATGAGGCAAAATATTTTTTTAAATGTACATTTTAAAAAATCCAAATATTTCGGAAGCTAACCGTACGAATTATAATAATGTTTATTTTTATAAGTCCTAAATTGCTGTATGCTCAAGAAAATGATTAATTACATTATTTATAACTAAACCTACATATTGAAAAATTGGGCTAAGATTTTTAATCACACTGTTTCAATTCTTAAAACTAATCCTTAATGAAAATATATTACATACATCAGACGGAAACAAATATAACAAAAAAGTTGCAAAGTGATCTGTGTGATAAGGGTTAACAAGACAGGACAAGTGTTTTAGGAACGGGAATAGAGTTGCAAAAACGATCAAGGGTTTTTCCTTTGTTCTAAGCTCGGACAGTGTCGGCCCGAGATGTTACGACTTGTTTTTATTAAGTAAAGGACAAGTTGCTCTGTGATAAATATTGTTGTGGTATGTTAATTAAAATAATTTTACGGAGAGAGGAATCAAAATTTCTAGGGTAAGGCACGGGTTCTGCGTACTTATGGCACACCTTAAAGGAGAAGAGTTTTGTGTATAAAATTTATTAATATTTAAAAGAAAATCTTCAAAAATAATCATACATCATATTCATAAATAAAAATACAAAAGACATATATCGTGAAATCAAAATGATATGCCATTACTGTTCGGATATTTGATTGCGTCGTTCACATCAGAAGAATACATGGAATATTATATTTGAAGTGGGTAACCATAAATCCATCTGCAATAAAATACGAACGCCGCACGTGACTCCGCAACTGAAACTCTAACCAATGTAAATATTTACTGTTACATTTTATAACCATTTGAATGTGAACTAATAAAAATATACATTAATGATTCTCATTAAACATTTCTCTTTGTATATACAAAACAAGAATAACAGTTATTGCTTAAAACAAATATTTAATTTAAAAAAGAGATTGTCTGTAAGCATATGAATCTTGAAAACTTATTGCAATCGAATGAAAACATTGGATTTTTTTAATAATTTAATAAAACTTTTTGAAATTTCAATAAAAAAAATTATTCAGATTTGTCTTCTAAATTTGAAATACAAAATTCATTGAAATACAAATTATCTTCTTTATATGTCCTTTAAATGAGAATTAGTGGATTTTTCATCGCAAAGGGCGTCGTCAAAAATTCACTAATAAGTAATGCATGAGTTTTACTCAATACTATTTGAATTAGTACAAAATCTAACCAGACCAACTAGTGTTCTTATATGAAGTCATAGATAGCTCAATTCATATTTTTGGTCTAGGTTAGATAGACAGAAGGCAATCACTAAACGCTTTTTACCACACTTCTTCCCGTTGACATCGCTGTGAACTGAATTCAGATCGTGAGGCGTAACTGTCAGTTGTATAACCTAACCACTATTTTGCGGGTTAAATAAATATGCACTCACGCCTGAAACTCTTCTCTCTCGCTTCTTCTACATCGACATTTATGCTCGTCGATTATGGCTAGTCCTTATATCGCCTTTCTTTATTATGTCACTAATCTGATCAATTTAAGTTCTTCTGGGACGACCTCTACCAAGACTGACACTCATTTTTGTATGCCTCTTATCTCTTTCTCTTCCTTCATCATGCCCCATTCACCGAAGCACCTTTCTCAATTTACTCGCAATGTCCTCTGATTTCTGATTGGTTTTAAGCAAAAATATATAATGCAAAGTGGCTGCAACATAATTAATTAGATAGTTTTATGGCCCCAAAAGACTCGCACGCTGTTTGTGTAAATTGCGCGATGGTAATTAAAAGTTATTTACTTAAGTAAGCCGGACAATAAATTTGCAAGGCTTCGCGCAGCAGCCAGTTGACTCCCGACCCGAACCAATTAGGTTGCTTCTTTGTTTATTATATAACAATATAATGACGATAAATGGCTTTAAAGCGACGTTATGCTACATTCCAATTTTGTAAAGAGCAATTTCATTACGCTTGTAAATAATGATTTCTTGCCGTTTAAGGTAAAGTTAATATTTTTGAAAACAAGCTTTAAAAGTTATAATATATCTAACTAAAGTATATATTCATATTTATTTAGACTTTTTAGTTACATGCTATAAAGACTATTCCCCCAACAGATTACAGACAACCACTAACATCTAAAGTTTGTCTGGTGTTAAAGATAACATCTGAAGGTCTAAGGAAAAGCTTATGGTCACGACCTCAGTTGATGTAAGTTGATTTTCTGTATACCCCTTTACTAAAATACATTATGCTCCCACACCGATAGCTGCTAAATCCAGCAACTAGGCCCCTAGATTACATTAGGGACCTAGAATTTTTATTTTTTAGCTCAAGATCATTCGGATCGCGAGCCCTGTATTCGATGAAGCTGTAAGAACCGTCAATAAGGTTACCAGCAACTACTTCTCCGAAAATACATACATTATGCTCGGCATTACCGGGTTATATCGTTGGAACAAAATGCAAGACACAATGCAACGAATAGAGTAGCCGGAGCTGCTTTTTTTCCTTACGGTACATTGCAAACGATGTGAAGCTGAAACAATAGTACACGATCAAATTGAAACCTGAAAAATAAATAACAAAGCTTTCACACGAAACTCCGCAGTAAAAAAGTAAACAATACAAACGACGTACGTAGCAACGTCAGTTGTGAATAGCGGAAATATTTACGTTACGATTCGCAACTCGAAAATTTATTCCGTGACGGGAAATCGTGCGGAAAATTTGCAATTTAGAAGGGGAATAGCAATAAGCCATCGATTATGTAGATGCAAGCCTTTGTGCAAAACTGCAGTTATCTTTGAATTCGGAATGGCGCTTTGGTACGATTTGTCAGAAAATTTTCGATGTCAATAATTTCAGTTATTCCCTTATGAAATCTTGAAATTTATTTCAAGCCGTAAGTTATTTGATAAAGAATAAATTTAGAATAGGTGAAAAGTAAATTTAGAAAATGAATTGCTAAAGGACATGTTGGGCGAGTTGAGTTATAAAAATCCTTAGGGACACACGATTTGAACTGAAGTATATGAAACAAAGGTTGATTTGATAAACATGTAGGTACGGAACACACATATGCGCATATAGGCTTGTTAACGACAAACATGTCTACTAACCGTGATATAGTTTTACTAGTCATTGCCGCCTACAAATTTCATAATACCAGCGTGCTACCTACCAGTTATAGATAATTCGTCTAGTCCCACAGTGAAATAAATAAATAGCAAGTTTAAGAGTTGGAAGATAATATTTGAATTGAAAGAGACAATTATAAAATAAATCAAAAATGTTATTCTGTTGTTTAGACACATAAAATTAATATATAGGACGTAACAAACACTATCATTGTTGCGAAATTGACTGACAGTATCGTTGTAGACGATTGTAAATTGTTCGCCATTTGACGTACTGTTTGCTGCAATAAAAACCTCAAAACGAAGCAGAAAATAGACAATGCTGCTCAGTTGATAAAAGCGTTCGGGGAATAGCAAACAGCGTAGTTTCCGGTTGCCGGTATCCGGTCGGACTGGCGCGCCGTCACGCGATACTGAAGTTTCAGCGTTTCGTAGATTGTAAGAAAAATAGCATGGAAGTAAAGGAAATTGTTACTTCAGCGCCGATTTAGATTTCACCTTAAATAAAACATGCAAATGTAATTAATATTCGTTAGTGCTTTTTTTCTACAAATAAACCATTTACACTGCTGATTTGTATGTACACAAGCAAATCAACAAAGATTTCTAAAAAGTTCTCGAAAAGATCCTAAGAATAATATTCGAATATTAAAGAAAAAGCTTTACCGGTTTGTTTTCAATATTACATTTTGTATCTTTTGCATTTGTTTATTTTTTATTATAATGTTAAATAGAGTAAGTATTTAATGTTACCCTATCAGTAATAAAGACATCTGCGAGGTCGCAAGTAGCATACTTTTTATTTGACTTAGATCAGGTTCAGTCCTGCTACGCCTATTTTGTTATAACCATTTCTTAATTTGATAAACATATAAAATATTAACGAAGAGCTATATTGGTCAAACGATATGTTTGCTTGACACCCAAGATATTATTACGGACAAATATTACATATCCGTGCTAATTGAGTTAACAGTTTCTTTTGCGTACCAGAATTCTCTCGAGCAAATTGTGGAAATGTGCCTCGGACGGAAGTTCAAACTTCAACTTTATTAAATTAACGCAAACTAGTACCTAACTAAATTTAAACAGTTGACTGCCAACCCTCAGTGAATTGATTGTGTTAAAGGAAATCTTAATGAGAGGAACTAAATGTTGATAAAAGTTAATCGATTGGGTTGGTATGATACGTAAAAAGTGATGATGCGATCAAAGATGCGTTAGATTTGAAATCACTCAACGCCCACTCAACTCATATATAAATATCTATATGAATATCTTTCATACAAAACTTGTCACGACAATGCGTGCAAACACAACATTATCCACCAACTTAAACAGGTATCATATCCATAATTGATTTAGTAGTTATTTCGATAACACAAGTAATGTATGTATACATTACTTCTCAAAAAGTCACAGTTAGGATTTTTTTTGAGTTCTCTTTTACATAAAATTAATACGTAAGTAGTGACCTATATAAAAAATAACAAAGAATTCTAGATGAAAAATCTGCGAAGTGCATTTAAAAGAATGAAATTGCACTACGTTTCAAACGCGGTTGGATAATTTTAATACATTTTTATGAACATAGTTTTTCATTGCAATGATATATATTTCAAAATAATCAAATAAACAAATAAAAAATATCTTAATATCCGATAGTATTTATGAATTAACAATATGTATGTATCACATTTTTGTTTTCCTTGTAAATCCTCGCATATAATCATTACATTTGTACTGCAACACAATCTTGTTTTAAAAGTCTTACTTCTGTCTATCTGAATTTGTTATAGACATATTTGTTGCTTTTAAGTTAAAATTTAATTAAAACAAACGGCAGTATAGTTGTTTCAATAACACCATACTGTCCCATCTCTAAGTCGTTTAGAGCGCTCGCAGTGTTTAAACATCGCATACGGCGCGTATGCGAGAGTACCAAGTTAAACGTATTTGAGATATATTCATGACCTTTTGGCAGCATATGTGTCTCTGTAATACGACACTAGGGCGCGCTGGCGGCGCCGCTGTTTGCTCTGAAACCTAATATGGCGCATTAGAGCGGCTTGTTTTGTCTCCATTATCTTAACTCCGAAACTGCTAACTAGTGTGCATGTGTGTCAATGTTGTTAATGAAAACGGCTACGTGTCTTTTAATATTAAAAGAACACCATGTATATTGTGACGACTGTGTTAACTTAATTATAGGACATTTAATAAAATAATTTTAAATGCGACTTGTGGAGTTATTTTAATAGGCCTAAAGATTCTATATACAAACATAACATATGTTTGCTTATATTAGTGTATTTGTCTTACAAAATTTTACATGGGTGAGATCGTACACCAGGCACCAATTTTTTTGAAACACTTTAAATTTTTTCCTTAGATTGGGAATCGAACTAACCATCCGCAGCGTAATCAATATTAATTAATACCCACAAAAATATTTAATGTAACGTTGGTTGCAATTACTCACAAGATCATAATACCTTTAATCTTAAAAAGTTGATGAAATTTGTAGTAGAGGAAAGCCCTTAGCTGAATTGGATTGCCTTTTTTGGAAATTGTCTCTTTAGGATATCCCAGACTGAATCTATGACGGTTGAAACTTACGACGAAACGCTTCGATAAAACGCACGTCTTGATGGTATTTAATATCGTACGGCGTATTAAATAAGTCCTATAAAATAGTAGGACCACAAAGTCATTAAAAACAAATTCACATCGTAAATCGATCACACTACCATGTTTTTAGGTAAATAAATATTTAAAAGCGATGTATTCAGGGCACGTGACGTACGTTTTTCTAATAACGCCCTCATACATACATTATGATAAGGTCTTGACATTTTTACGTCGTGTAAACCGGGTTGTGCTCCTCAATCATTAATCACAAACACAATGCACGTCAGCCGGCCGACAGTGTGTCGCGACGCATGTTCCGGGGGCCTTCCAATTTTCCTATATAATGGGAAAGTAGATGGAAAAACCTTTCACCCTTCGCCTTCGTAGAAAGTGCGTAACAAGTCGATTCCATCCTTAACAATGGAACTCGAGGAGGAGTCACGTAGCTATCAAATGATGGGAACATCGGAACGTGTTGCCGGAACTTGGTAATTTTTAAATTGTTCCGCGTTTGGTATTCCTTTTTGATGTTGAAAGACGGTAGACGACCGTTTTAGTATTGAAACAAAGATCTAAGAGATATAGTAGCTAACTCTGCGATATTTAAAGATTAAAAATAATATCTAGTGTGCAACTTTACATTTACGCCCTGTCGCGTTTAAAATTTATAAAGTTTTGAACAAACGTTTCCATAAACGTCCGTCCTAGTATTTTTGGAATAAAATACATATATTATTAATACATTTATTTAACACACACTCACAGTTACACAGTACACTTTTAGTATACAAAAACTTTGCCAATTAGTACTCCATAATTTGGTTCAATAAAAAAACATTAAAAACAAATCACTTTAGGTTACACACACCTTAACAAGCAGACATAATGTCGCTACCTGGCAATAGTGATTTTCGATAAAACTTTACGACGCTATAATGAGTCGGTGAGACCATTCCCACCGACTCCGCCCCTTAATATAGAGCCATATAAAAATAAATTAGCAATATTGGGCAGAATGCAATCAGGGGTAGATTGGACAGTGTTTCGGCAATTACCGGCGGACTCCCAAATTTCCCAATATGAGCTGCGTAATTGATATTTACGCTACATTGATCCCTCGCACGACTACGCCGGAGAGATTTGTATTTATGGCTTCATTAAAACTTTGCATCCGATCAAATGATATTCTGCGAACTGTTTGTCAATTAATTTGTTTCATACGACTTTTAGACACGTTGTACACGAAAACTTAAACAAAAAAAACACAGACAATCACAAGGACTGACGACAGAAGTGATAACTCAAAACAAATAAAGAAAAAAAGCTAAAGAAGTTTTCACTTCAAAAACTGAGCACAAAAAATATCGACTGCATGTTTTAATATAGTAGTGTAAACCGTTTAGGAACCGCTGCTTTAGCCGATCAAATACAAGTTAGATGCATAAACCGCGATAACCTCAAATAAAAACTGTTCCAATTTATCTAAACACTCCCACTATTGTTTCGAATTGTTTACGAGTCGCATTTGTCAGTTCCCCTTATCAGCGTCAGTCCGTAACCATTGACAAATCTGCGGCGTTTGAACATTGTTTGCGATAGTTTAAGACAAGTTAGGCAACGAGACGCATTATTCAGAGATACGAGCGCCATTTAACATTGTCAGCCGCACATTTGTATCGGTGCGAACGTAACTACGACTCTACCCTTTTCTTTACAAACGACGACAAATTGGTGCTCGATCATTATAAATTAGAGCTGTTAGTTAAACGAAATTATCCTCCGAACAATCCTTGAAAGCGTTTTAGAGAATGATGATACTTATTGTTCTATTCTGGAGCTTTCGAATGCTTTTTTTTCAACTGTGGAAGAGCTTTATTTCTCAAAGAATTTACAAAATTGTCTTTAGAGAAATCTAAAGTACAATACAATTAATTTTACACCAGTGGTACTACATAATTATTAAGTTTGGTTTACATTTAATGAGAAACATAATTTTAAAGTTTATTTTTAAATGATAGCACAGAATTGATGGCTTGAATATATCCAGGCAAAGCATTATATAAATGCAGTCCCTCAAATGTCACAATTCGAGAAGATTTAATAAGTTTGTCTTATAGTTTTTTGAGTGCTAAAAGCAAAGTTGTAATCTCTACCGAGTAATTAATGTCGATAAGTACAGCATTAGTTAAGACTCTCTGTTACTGCTACACATATAATAGAGGAAAGTAACATATATACTATAATAAAACATAAATTATGTTCATCGTTTTCACCTCGAAGAAGTCCGATCACGTCTCGTTTTTATTAAGTAACTTACTGTCTTTGTCCTTCAAACTTTTAATATTATAATTATAACGTGGTTTTCAATTTGATAAGGTTTTGAATAAGTTAAACTTACGTACAATTGACATTTAATCACAAAATGTTCAAAGACTATTGAAATAATCAAATTCTTAAAAGCAAATTGTCGAGAGTATGTACGATCAAATCTTTTGAATCGAAGAATAGCATTTCGTCCCATTGGAACGGAAGTAACTAATCGACTATTATCCTAGAGCCACGTGCGGCCCATCCGGCACACCTGCCTGGAAAGTTGATATTAACAAATGAACATTGAATCGATCCATTTGCTTTTGTACGAACGTTAAATTACTGATTAATATAAAAGTTCAAAGTTCATTTGATAACAATCAGGATCCGATCATTTCTCCCCATGATCAAATAAGCTATCATTGCAGAGACCTTAGAATAGCAAGTGTTCATGCTGCTTAATCAAGGTGCTATATCAATCTGCAAGAATACTAATCATATTTCCAGTAATCATAAACATTTGTTTTAATAAACAGTTTTCATGATTAATAATGTCGAGCTCGACCTTTGCAACGTCTTGGAACTTATACGCTTTACGGCATATTCATTATGGTTTAAAAACCTGAATAACACGCAAATGAATAACTTAACTAAACCATTTTTATTACCAGGTAAGAATAGTTTTCAATGTTAAAATGAAATTGTTATGCTGGTAATCTTAGTCATTAGGACAGAGCAATATAAACAATAGAAACACAGGCAGTTATAAGGACTGCTGATCATCAAAAATAAACCCTTACTTTCTAACAATAATATTCAAAATCCAATGCGAAATATATCAATTTAAAAAAAATTCGTCGACACTATTCCAAACTTAAATAAGCATGGTGCTGAGGCATGTTGAGCATGTTGAGCATGTTGAGCATGTTGTTCGCGTGTACATAACATTTTCCCCTACCAAATATCGTCTAACGCGGCTAAAGAAGTTTTAACTTCAAAAATGTATTACATGTGTAAAAAATGTGGTAATATGAAAGAGCCAGCATATAACTTGAAATTAATTATAATTGTTTTATCATACGATTGCATCATTGTGTTTACGAAGAATATAAACAGATCCAATAACAAATTCAATGTTAACAATAAAAAAACCCGACACCGATGTTCGTCCATTGTTTACTTCTATGAATTTTGATTGCGGGTAGACAATATTTTCTACTACGACAGCTTGAATATAAATATTAAGGAAAAAAGAAATTAAAGACACGAAATACATTGGGGCTGTGATAGTCTTCATCAGCTGGAATACAAGCAATACATTTAGTTTTTTTTTTTTAAATAAAATATCAAATGATAATTGAAGCCTGAAGATTGAATTGAAGTTGAGTTCAATTTTGGGCACTTGATAATATTTTTAATTTATACTTCGAACATTAAAGTGACTAATATTGAGTGTAAATTATAAAAATAACCAAGTGCAAAATGCGAAAGTAGGTGAGTATAGATCACGGAATTCCAACTCCAAGTCGCATCGTTCGTATGGACGCAGGTCGTTGTTAAGTTATCTTTCTCTCTATTCTTCTATTTCTTTATCTCCGTAAACTAACATTAGAGATAACTAAATTTGAATGATAGAACGTAGCTTTACTTTAAAACGGTTGCTATGGTCACACAATTACAACAACACTTTTACACGGTTACAAATACTTTTAATACTACTAATCTGGTCTTGACGAAAATGATTTCCTACTGACACGGCCAAGCAGTTTGTGATGTAAATTTTCTTAGTGTCCCTTATCTCATTCAACCTTC
This sequence comes from Papilio glaucus, assembly GCA_000931545.1. Taxonomy (NCBI): domain Eukaryota; kingdom Metazoa; phylum Arthropoda; class Insecta; order Lepidoptera; family Papilionidae; genus Papilio; species Papilio glaucus. Next base: position 456,886 of record JWHW01022544.1, read on the forward strand.
AATATTGCTATCCTGCCGAAGCCTGCAAATGCCTGAAGTTTCAGTCATTTGCAGGCTTGCCTGTCATAATTTGTGACCAAAACACTCTGAGTTTTGTATTCGTTTGTTAATTATTGATATAAAAGACCAGCATTTACTTTCGTTTCACCACAGCCTAACAAACGACGCGTAAACTATTAAATCGGCTTGTTAACGGCTCATATATCGCGGGAAGCGGCTCTATCAACGCTTTTATGGCTATTGGAATGGAAAAATGGACAAGGGTGCAGATAGATATGTAATATGTAGTTATATGATTCCAATTCGAAACTACTTGATTATGCCTCACATTCTTTTGGTCAGTTTTTTAAATGTTTATAGTTATTATGATAACCGGTAATAAAGTTTAGCAACTATGAACGCATTGACAAAAAATATTGATGTAATTAAACCAACTAACAGGCTACTGTTTTGAACATATGATGCATTAATTGCATATAAATACGCGAGGTAGGGCAGAAAGAAAATCACTCTGCTATCTCATTAGACGTGTTTTAGTTACGTCTGAAATTTGCCTCTTAATTATGCTAAACCATAGACCTATAGGCATATAGAACATATAAGACAAATGCTCAAAACCTAACATAAAGTGGCAGAGCCCGCAACAACAACATCTGTCGAACGAATGGGCAGGTACGACCAGTGAAATATCACGACCTGACAGAAGACAGGCATGAAGTAGGAGTATTTTTTACTTCTGCGTTTCGTCTGATGAGTGAGGTGCCCGAGGTCCGATGTCAGTCCTCTTCCTCTTCCCATCATTTCCTACAAAGTACAGGATTGGACGGGGATGGGAATGAATAGGAGAAGAAAATATCCGTTTTCCTATCTATCCCTTCCTTTGTCCATTAAAGATGGGCAACACATCTACAACTCATTTGCTTGTTGCGGATGACTATGGGTAGCGGTCACTTCGCATCAAGTGAACCGCTTGCTCGTATGCCACCTTCTTCCATAAAAAAAGTGTTCCTATGCGACGCTTTAATTAAAACAGTGGATATAAAACCCTCTTTTCGTTGTATCGTTACATTCAGATGTTAAAGTACAGTTAATGTAATACGTATGCATAAGTAGAAGTGTTAATGGGTCCATTTACTAATAGATTGTAATTTAGTATGTAAATGGTTCAACATTTATATTAATAGACGAGAAAGAAAACATAATAGACTAGTATTAGTAGAACACAGTGTAATTACGTGCATTCATTCTCTATTAACAAAACCCGCCCAAGGTGTGTAAGGCCCTTTTTGTGACGAACAAAGCACATTTGTACGGGACGTGCTCTGTTTACCAGGGAGGTAAATAATTCCTTCTCTATGAGGACAAATGTAAACGTTTAATTAAACCCCCTTCAATGAGGTGATACTTTCACTGAGTATATCATTTTCATTGCATTATTTCATTGTCTTCATAATTTGTTGAGAAATGTAAATATATTTAATAAAATACATTCATTTTAAGACAAACTATAAACTTTATTTCGTGTCGGTTTTATTATTCGTTTCTATTTTCTGATAAGGTTTTTGACGTCGTTACAGGCGAACAGCACTTATTTACGGCTCCCTTAAGAATTTTCGTACACTTCCATTAAACAAAGAGGATCTCAAACCAGCTTAATTAAGAATTCTCTCTGAAATCTCGTCCCGGCAACAAGCGCAACCCTCGGACGAAATGGCCGCGATTGATTTTAAATGAGCACCCAACAAAGACCGACTCGAGTTGGAACCGCTTCGAACTTGCCTATTAAAACTTTGCGGTGAACCGTGTGCTGAAACGAAAGAAGTAGCAGTGACAAGCACAATGTAACTTCAATCATGTTATTCCCAACAATAAGTACTTTATTTTACAAATTCTTTACATTTTTTTCACCTAATCGAGGAATACAAATATTTAATTATGACTTAAATAAGCTGTCACATTTGCATACCGTATTTTTAGCCTACCGTCATATATGAAACATACAAATTTCAAAGAGGTTACTATAAGCCCGAGACCAATGAATGCAGTCTAAGCGATTCTTTATGGGCCTTTTTAAGACACGCAAACTCGATCGAAGGATCCAATTTACAAATATACGACTTTTCACAATCACATTTATTTCTTCGGCATTTATGTACAAATTACTTGCCACAGCAGCAACAATCAGAATGGATCAGTAAATATACACATTTATTTATTGTTCGTGTAGAGATTTTTAGTAAGGACTGTTGTTCGCTTTGCTCTTGTCTATATAGAAAAAAAATATATGCACTCACCCGTAACCAAGAGGGGTAGGCAGAGATAATGGATTTACATTTGACGCGATCCTGGCACATCTCTCTCGCTTCTTCTACACCCATACATCTACGCGTACGTGCTCGTCTGTTACGGGTTCTCCTTATATCGCCCTTCTTTAGTAAGTCACTAATCTGGTCGATATAGGTTCTCTTTAGGCGTCCCCTACCAACGCTGCCACTCACTTTTGCAACATAAATTTGTGTCGTTACTCTCTCTTCATTCATACTTTCAACATGCCCGAACCACCCAAGCATACCTTTCTCAATTCTAGTCACTCTTAACATACTTCTTAAGGATTGCATCCCAACGGCATTAAATCTACTAACATGCCTTTCCTGCCACACCCAGCTCTCACTTCCATAAATTAAAGTGGGGACTTGTGCATCATTGTGTATTGCCAGACGAGCTTTCATAGACACATGCTGACTCCTCACTACTGTACCTATAGCCTTAAAAAATCTTCGTAAAAAACCTTTAACTTGTCTACCATCTCTACTAAATACACAATTTTTTCCTCCTGGTACACTTCTTTATCGTTAAAATTTATATCAATTACTGTCCCACTTTGTTCTCTTTCAAACACCATAACTTTCGTTTTGTCTACATTCATATTCATATCTCTACCTTCCAATGAATCCTTCATTACATTCAGCATAAATTGTATCATCGGCGTTCAAGATACATCTTACAACTACCTCACCCATTCGCCCTCTTCGTCTTTCAAAGTTTTTAAACAATCATCTATAAAGAGATTGAAAAGACACGGGGATGCTACACAGCCCTTCTTACACCTTTATTAATGCTTAACCACTCTGAGTAGGCCCCGTTAATCCTAACACAAGCAGAAGAATCTATATCAATCTATAAAGAGATTTTAACGCTTGCATTAGATCACTGTTCAATCCAAACGCAACCAAGGTTGACCATGGATCGTCTCTTTTGACTATATCGAAAGCCTTTTCTAAATCTACAAAGGTGCAGAAAACTTTTTGGTTCAGAACCAAAAATAATTCTATAATAATACGTAAAGAAAAGATCTAATCCATGCAGCCCATTCTTTTCCTGAAACCTGCTTGCACATTCCACCTTCTTTCTTCTCTTCTTTTCTTTCATGACTCTTATACAAAACTTGCAGTTTATTAATTATATCTTTTTTAATCCGGTTATTAACAATAAATAGATTATTCTAGTTACTTAAGGATAATGTTGCATTCTGACGGTAAAAGAACAATTAAAATGGTTTCGGATGTTACCCGTTTCAAATTAACAGTATGGAATTCATCGCCACAGTATGAACACCATACAATGTTGTTAAGGAAAAGTCCATAACTGCTTTTCATAGTGCGACTGCCGTAATGCTTAATTTCATATCTCACCGGCTTGCGCCGACAGCTTGCTTCCGCGAGAAAACTCGGCTCAACATAAATAAGGAGACAGAAAATTTTGTCGTAAGTGAGAAAATATTACAGCGGCTTAATGTTACGACGGGGGCACCTTACGGAAGGCTAGCTCGTTATGTTGATTTATGAAAGGGGACCAGAAAAAAATTAAATAAAAGTTCAACTTCGAACTGCCTTGCATTCCTCCTGAATAATTTATTGAACCGTTTATTAGTTTTGTCACGATAGTCTTTGAAGAATATTTCAAGGGTCACATAGTTAAAGAAGTATTCGACAGCAATATTCGTTTTGTAATTTTACTAAGTATTTCTGTCTAAAAATAATATAATATATATGCAATAATAATAATACAGTTGTTACCAAAAGGCGAAAATTAAAACACACCAATTGATTAACATAAACCGTTAATTACGATCACACAGTATACAATCAATAACTCACGTCGTCCCTTTTGAATACCTATGACAGTTCGCCGTCGCGTCGGTAAAATAAAAATAACGGAGTCATATGGATACGGTATACATTTACGAACAAATCGAGCTGGAGTGTAATTTTGTAATCATTTTTTTCGAAATATCATGGACAAGCGAACGAGCAAACGGATCGTTCGATGTATATCATCATTGATCATGGGAATTGATCAAATATTCGAGAATGGTACAATATTATGAAATTAATATTTTGCACTATTATAATAACTTAATACAAATTCTGAGTGTGTATCTTTTATTATTTTTGTATCCTTAACGATGATCGGTGCCGCATCCATGAATTTTTCGCTCCATGTAACATACATCAATAAGCTAAATTAATGTTGAGCACGTTTTATGGTAATTTGTACGTCCTTACTACCGCTGTGTTCGAATAAAAATAATAGAGTTGTCAGCGGTCATACGCACATTACTGAATTAATTTCACTTGCAAATGCATGTTTAATCGGAACTGAATGAAAGCAGTAAGTCAATAATTTACGACTGATACTTGCAATTGAATTTTAATTTAAACATAATTATAAGGCATTGGGCGTATAACCTACGAATTGACAGATTGTAATAATAAATTTACACGATATATACTTTATGAATTCTCAAAACCTTGCCTTCTTTTCTTAAATTTTTGCTGTTGATCCTTTTTTGACTGGACGGATTTTTTATGGAATAGGTGGCTTACGAGTAAACAGTTTATCTGATATTCAGCGGTCGCCATCCATAGGCATCCGCAACAAGCATATGTCTAGCTTTTAATGTACAGAGGAATGTAATAAATATGTATATAATATATATGAATAGATAGACAGGAGAAAATATATTTTCCTATGCATCCCCTCCACCGCCAATTTTCTTTCCCCTCTAATTCTATCCTTATCAGAGAAGGATGGGAAGGGGAACAGGACTGAAACTGGTCCTCCGGCTCCTCACTCTTTGGGTGAACGCAGAATACTTCACGCCTGTCTTCTGTAATGTTATGGTATCGAGTCGGTCCCTTTACGCAACAGTCTTTGTTGATGCGGGCTCAAATACTGTTACTGTGATATAATCTACAATGATCCTTAAACATATATGTATTTATACGCTTACAAACATTCTCCTCAGTTACTTTTACTCTTAATATCCTAATTTCTTGGAAATAAATAGGAAATATATTTGCAATTAAATGCATATTGATGCAAAACCAAAAATATCATTCACTTATCTATACTTTTTTTGGTTCTCTTTTGTAGCTCATTCATAATTATTGATTGATGTAAGTAAGTAACGTAGAAATTAAAAGTCCTTATAAGGTGTTTTGTTCATATTAATATAGAAGTATTTTTGAAATTAATTGTTAACAGGAAAACTTTTCACATCAACTCGTTTAGAGAGCTATTACGAACTACATTAATGAACTTTCTGCATTGTGAAGTTGTGAATATGATGAAGCGAACTCTATTCACAATATTAAACTACATTTTCGTTTGAAATTTTTCATTATTTAACCAACAATTGACAAAAATATATTCCGTCAAACATTAATCTTATTTGACTTCTTGACGTTGCCTACAGATTGTCTGATGGTTATGATTATTAAATTTACAACTCTTAAACAATTTTTAAAACGTTTGTATCGCGAGAGGTCTACAGATATAGGTAGGTATTCTCTCGTCAATGTCACTGATTATGTTGGTCCGCCTATAAATATAGGGACTATTGATTGAATGGGACTATTGGTATTTACCGTAAATTGGTACCTGAATTAACACCATAAAAAGCACTAAGATTCTTACTACTGATTACCCGATTAATTATAGAGATGAAAGAACTGTAAAAATTACAAAACATCATCGGATCAAGATATTTTAATCCGTCATATTTTGTTTTATTCTTGTCTTTTCTATAAATGTTAACAAGAAACGCGTATATTTTGTAAATATAACTAATAAACACTCTCCGCAATAAAATAATAAATCGGCGAGTATAATAGATGCGAGTATAAATAATGCGTTTTTAAACAGTTGCCTTAAAGTTTCTCTGCAATATCTGGGAAATCTTACCGTCTCCGTGAAAGATAACCGGAAAATACCTTTGTTACACGAAAACTTATTTAATAAAATGCCACGAAATGAAATATTATCGAAGAAAATGAATTTTTCAATAAATCTTGGCTAAGTTTTTGAAAGTTCATTTTAATGTAAGAACAGACTCTTTCGCTTTAAATCTTTGTAATTGTTATAAATGAAAGGTATTATATAAAATAAGATATTTTTAAAAACTGGAGGTACGAAAGGTAATAAATTGTAGCAATCTTTATATATTTCTGTTGTTTAAATATATCATAAGCACGTTATAATTTATTGTTCAAACGAATAACAAACAATTTATTAATTTAGATTAATTAAAAAACTTGCGAAGTCCCTTGTAGTCTCCGATAGAATACATGTGTACATTGTAACAGACGGCACAATCATTCCAACTCCCTGTTTCAATATTTTGGCTTTATATCATATTTTTAACGCTCGACTGGAGCCCAAATGGATTTTCCGATAGATTTACTTCCAAATCTATTAATATTGTCGATTGAAATCAATAAATATATCAAGTATTGCTTTGTGCCTCAATTTATTTCTTCTCTTATCATTTTCCTCATTATTAATAAAGTCGTTAATATTGTGTTTTTTATTAAGAATAACAATATTCTTCTATATTTTAAATAAACTTTTATATTTGTTATCTTGATACCTTCTAATTGTGACCGCTTTGTCTTGACATTATATTTAAGGGTTACATCATTATCGCGCTTATATATGATATTACCTTCGAACACAGACAATAGATGTGATGCTAATGTATCCATAGGATTATTACAAATATAATTTGGTGAAAAATTTATATCTTTTAATAAGGATTGATTAATTTCTTCAAGCTTGCTATTACCCTTGGTTTGGGTAAAATTAGCAACTTTACAATTTCAATGCTGCTTTATATACTTGCTATGAATCTTAATACTTTTACCTTTACTTGTCGAATAAGACAGGTAAACTAACTGTAAAATTATCCCTTATCTAATTTAAATAATTTGCGAATAAAAAATTTCTCATACGTTGAGTATTGGAAACAGGTGACCCAGTTATTAGCATCAAAGCCTTCCAGCTTAGTCCTGAGGAGGCATTAAGCATCTATATCTTGATTCCTCATCGAGATAGATCCAGTTTTCAATGACCTAGCTTAGCTACTTGCTTTAAATTATTTGCCTATATTTACAACATCAGTTGCCAAACGCCTGTTGATATTTTTGACACTGACACTTTAATCACAGCCAAATTGGGTAATTAAGATTTATTTAGATCGTACTTTTAAGAATTTGTATCTATATCAACTAGATATTTCAACATTGTAAGCGGTTGCAGCGAAGTTTTCAACGGAATTTAGCACTCGTAAGGAATTCCAGTCAGAATAATAACATAAAAACTTTTCGAAAGTAAATTATTGGAACATATAATTATCAATCATTACATATTAACATTTAAAATCTATGGCAGATAAATTATAAACAAATATTTCAGAAGATGATGAAGATATTTCAAAAGATGATGAAGATGTCTGTGGTGACGCTACTTCATACACATAAAGAAACCATATGCATAACATGACAACGCTTATCTTATTCAACTAAAGACATAACCTCTTATTTATTTATTTGTTCCCAAATACAAGAAGAAACAATATTTAGAAGAGTTCAGCTAGTTTCATAAAAAATATAGTATAGGAAAACAAAACCCTAATACAAAGGTGATTTTAGACATTTCATTTGATTGAATCAAATGCGATAGTTTCCGTTGTTTTGGAACACAAAACCCTCAGTTAAATAATAATGTGATCACGAAGACGCGAATAATAATTACTATACAATGTATTAAACACTAAAAGAAATTAAACGTTCATTCACGACAGATGAGATGAACGTGACTGGAAACTCTCGTTCACCAAAGTGGATATTAAAAATTGAATTAATTTTAATGAAGATAGCGGGCTATCATCGGCGCACATAGAATCTTTTGTTGTGACTGCTGGAGGCGGAGCGGATGGGGGAATACTTAATTAAGTGTTGGCGAAGCCCTCTCTGCTTAATGCAATGACTTCACGGCTCGTTTAACTTTCATGAAAATCTCTTAAACTCAGCGATTTTTTGCCTTAACTAGCGAAATAGAATTTTCGAGCGAGAAATGTCCTTTAGTCCTGTAATTTTATGAATTGAGCTTCCATTGCAACTCGAAAACTCTTTTCTATAAACCGTAAGAGGTAAAGTAAATGTTTTTTTTTTTAAATAAAATGACAAGAAGTAAAGGATTTATACACAGGCGAGTACCATGTTATTTATAAAAGCTGAGAATTTAGAAAGATCTTGAGAAAGGTTGGGAAGAGATGGAGAAATAAGAAGAAAGTTCCAAGAACACTCCCGTGTTGGAAGCTGAATAAACTCGAATATTATAATGGGGTAAACATTAAAAAGATTTCGAAAAGAATCATAGTTAGTTTGTACTTATAAGGTGTAAGCTCACCATAATATGAGTTTATTTTATTATATAACTTATACTTGACTTTCCTGCTTATTAAAATCTATTAGAATCTTGCGCAAAAACGAACGAATCCCAAATTTTTAAATTATAAATTAAAGAAGATTTCAAGGTCAAAGTCTATCGAACGAATGGCAGATGCGGAAAACAACCGTCACACTAAAATCTTTAGCAATGCATTGTGCTAATGCCAAAATGATTTTAACATTGGCAGTTAAATCACGAAAAAGTGTAATAATATATTTTATAATTACAAATCATGTGCCCATACGTGAGTGGTAAAAGGGCAATCTATAGTCAGATGTTAGAATAATCCTAGATCTTCGAATTGTCGATTGACCAGTAGCCCATTTTCATAATCATCTCCCTGCCCCTTTCTCGCTTTATTTGGGGTCGGCATAACTGGTTGTCGACTTCCACATTGATCTATCATCCGTCATTTGAGTCGTCACTCGCTTTTTGATCATATCACCTTTCTAATCCATCCATCTTTTCAAAGGCCTACCCCTATCGACATATCCATCTACATTCATATCTAAAACTCTCTTTGTCACACGCAATTCTTCCCTTCTCTTAACATACCGTGCTAACGTTTTGCCATCTCAACATTCGCATTTCTGCCGCATGCACTCTTTTTTCATCTGTTCCGTTAACAGTCCAACACTCCGATCATACATTATGACAGGTCTTAAGATGGTTTTTAAATTTTTCACTATATTTTAAGGGGAACTCGTGGGTCGCATGTCAAGCCCATGACCTGTCGCCATTTCATCCAGGCTATTTCATTTTCATACTAACTGAATACTAAATATAAAATTATACCTATTTTAAAAGCCTTGTAAGCAATGTGTATGTTTTATAATACTGATAAGATGGATAATTTTCGTTTAATATTGAAAATGCCACTTTTAATTATAAAATTATCGTAAAGTGACAAAGGAACGAGTCGAAGTAAAGGGACGAGCTATCAATCAACATTATAATGCGATTAAAGCTTGGGTCGGTTTATAATGGCCGGATATTAAAGAGGGGGTATGACAGGAAGAAAAGTCGTGACTATACCTCATATACACAACTGTATACGATTAATTAGTTGTGTTATCACATAGTTGTGTTAAGTCAATGTATTCGTTCTATGTTCATATGTTTTGTATCTCTTGATTTAAAAGCCAACTGTAGCTGAACTGATCTGCAGTGGACTTTTAAAACGTAAATTACTAAATGTAGTCCTATCCAATTTAATTGCCCACGTTGCCTATCAACATTACCGTACGATCGGTACTGAGCCCTCTAAGTATAATTCACCATTCGACCTGCTCAATAGACGTCTTTTACTGACCTTTATGATATAAAATATTTTTGTAACGACCATTCTTATCGATACCTCGAAAGATGAAGCTCGCGCTTTACCACGTCAGAGTTTTGTCTTCTTTCTAGGGACTTCATTTGACTTGACATTTCATTTGGACTTCATTTTGGATCTTGTATCATACCCCTGATCAAGCAGTGCCTTAATATCTTAAA
>JWHW01022544.1:467290-492100 GCA_000931545.1 Papilio glaucus
AGCGGTAGGGTTTCGTAATGAAAGAGTAAAGGGTCGATGTTGGTTTGCGAGGGTGGAAGGGTCCGATCGACCCGTCTTGTTAAACAGAGCCGTGTGCAACGAGTTAGTTACGCTTGGTAATGAATCTACGGTATTGTTCTGGGGGATCGCAGTGTTTGCAGCTTTAAAACTATTAGATAACAATTACTGTAATTACGTTACGCTGCACCTTCAAATTAATGTGACCTATAGTTTGAACAAAAGAACAGAGCGACAGAGTCTACTCTATAGAGAGAGAACTGTTAATAAACTAAATGGAAATGCATAAATTCAATCTTATTTAACTACTCGATGTTTATTAACACCAACGTTTACCTTCCATGTTTATTAAAAAAAATATATTCATCTAGAGTCTTGGTTCTCTATGCTCAATCAAAATATATCTTATAATGCGCACTGCAAATATTTGGACTAAATTTTCATATTCTATGTTTCCTCAATCGTTTTGTTATTTATTGGAAAATGATTTTTTCATACATAATAATAAATTCCAATGTGAGGTAATGCAATGCGGACGCTGTGCAAGCTAAGCCATTGATTTTTCTGTAAGTCCACAATTTATGGTCAATGAACTAATTATCCTGTAAATAAAAACACTCGCAGTGCCATCTGTGAATGGTGTCTGTGGACGAGGCGTAAATTTGGCAGCGGGACTTTGAATAGACATCAAAGTAAATAGAGAGATAGAAGCCACGTGACCCCGGCAAGCATCAGACAGGGCCATTAACCGAAACCAGGGAAGCTGCTCCAATTACTCGCAAAACATTAACGGAACTGCATGATGTCGGTCCAAGTTGTAAACTGAAGCGTTTGTCTTTAAAGACAGGACGAGTTTACCGTCACGTAAGTAATGAAAATAAAAGTATAATACAAATTTGACGCTTATTGCAATTTGTATTTATAATTCCAAACAATTCTAATTATTTATCCCTATATTGTGATTGTTATTCTTCTCTAGATGTTACTGACGGTTACCTACAATTATTAATTAGTAAGTAATAAGAGTGTCTTTAAAAAAAAGGATAACATTTAAAAAAATATAATTCCTTGTTTAAGTGATTTTTAAAGAAAATATAAATCAAGATCCGATAATGGTCTTCTAGTAATACAGTATGCTATGTACAATAAGTAAGGTTAATTTTAATTTTTAGGCTAAGGTTACAATAATTAAAAAACATTTTGGGTAGTTTATAATTACATATCCTATTTCAAAACGGAACTAGAATGAGCTACGCAATCATCGGATGAAGTGACCGCTAGTCGCATGTGCAATTTTATATTTTTATTGTGCAGAATAATAGTGTTTGTGTTTGTAACCGCGAACGCTTGTGGTAAAGGCCAATCCTAAGATATTCTTGCACTGAATGCATGACCTCTACTTTTATACGCACAGATAATATTATTCCCCTTGCAATAGATTCTCAACGGTTGGGGTCAAAGGGATGCTCAGTTTATGTTGCTTGCCTAAACGATTCCGGCAACAAACTATTAGCGGTATCTTTTATTTTGGTTTGAAAAAATATTAGACAATATTACGTTTTGGAAATAGACATTTAAAAACTGGAGTCCAAGTTTTAAAATAAACTTTTTCTTTTGTTGGCGAAGGTAGAAAAAAATAATGTATATTCTAAAACTGTAATATAGATATCAATTCTAGAATAAAAATAATAGTTTAAGATGAAAAAGGCGAAGATCAAAGTAAAACAGGATTAAATTAAAGACATACTGCAGATGTAATGACAATGGGTCAATTCCTTAGAAAAGGACGAGTTGTCCCAGTAATACTTTTGAAATAAATATTCTTGTATTTGATGACCAGCCTGAATAACGTTAAGTAGCGATGTGATCGGATGATCGATTTCATTCTTCATTTTAAGGTGCCAACACCATACTGAGACGGAAACACTGACACCGGCTATTCAATTCTAATCAAATAGCTCCATCGCTATATTCATTCATAAAATAGCTTAAATCAAACGCGATGTTTCATCTACCATGAAAGAATGGAAACGAGTATCGTGCAAGAGTCCGACGATAGAATTGAGACGCTAGCTAATTTTTTTTGTTTCGTCCACTTACTATGTTCAAGTGTAAAAAAGCTCAAGTAAAAAGTAGTTTTAACTTAAAACGATTCACCGCCCTACTATGGTCATACGGTCGTTACAACTTATATGTGCGGATAAAATTATCCAAAAAAGGTTTCGGATCCGATCGTAAAATTAGTTTGATTTTAAAAATCGCTTCAATAAATTCAAGTTAACGATACCACACAGCCCGAAAACAAGGTGTAGTTAAAACAATATTTATCTTAATAATTAGTAAAAGCTCGCCAAGTCTCGGTCGGTTTGATAAAGGTGCGTGTAAACGAGCGCGGCGGGTCGCGTGCCGAGCCTATAGCGCATATAAATTAAAACATAATTGTGTTATCGTGAGTTCGTGCTTTAATGCGTTTAGTTCGCGACGGCGACGTCGACGGCCCGAGGAAATAAACGCTATGAAGAAATTAATTTAAATTTGATAAAAAAATGTGTTTTATTTATTATGCCGCGGTCCCGTGGCCATTGGAACTTCACGTCGAGCACGCGAATGTGGAAATTCTCGGTAATACGTTATGGTGCGGGTTTGACAGTTTTTTATAAGAAGGATGAAGAAAGTCATTATATAGGTTATTTCCATATATTCTTTTTTGTACACACAAAAATAATGCTATCAAAATATTCATCATCTCCCATATCCCACGTTATGTGGGGTCGTCAGAGTATGGCCGTAGTCCATACTTTATAGGTTTTGGCTACAGTTTAAACGGCCGCCTGTCAGAAGCCAACCCTCCTTGGGAATAATTGATTGTACTTAGTCTTATTCTACCAGTGTAACAAGACCGATTCCGTTGCTGAGATTGTGAAATGTCCCAAGAACGGTTATTGGTCGGGCGCATCCCTTCTTGGCAGGCTCGTAACATTACGTATCGTAATGCTATTAAAGGATTTAATAAATATATTTTTAATTGATTGGCTTACATTTCGTATTACCAAAAACAGGGGCGATCAATTTGTACCGAATAGGTTAAACCAGTTTCACGAGAAGATGAAGTTGTTATTACTCTCTTACAGGATTCGCAAAGGTTTGTATGATTATGTGACGGGCTTGGCCGAATATCATATACCCCATCACTTTACATCTACTATAAAGCCCTTTACATCTTGTAAAATAAAGGAGCCGAAAAAAGAGAGCCGTATAATGAAGTGGCCTCTACCGAAATTTAATTTATCGTTCACAGCCATAGGGCTGATATTCGTTTGCACACGATCAAGTAACGTATGAAAATTCTCTTTTCTCAATAATGCATATTAAAATAGATTCTTTGAACTTAAGCCTTGAAACCCTCGAATAAAAATCCCTTTTTAATTTTTTAGAGCAATTGCAAAAGATCTTTTACATAATGTTAAAGTGAATTAATGAATAATGAAATGGGTCGCAGTTAAATAATTCTATTATGAATGCACTACTTCTACTTCATACCAACAATGCTAAATATTTAAAAGTTCTCGTAGCCACAAATTCGCTAACCTTATAACCAATCAGTATTTTGGGTTCGGTTTATACATGAAAAAAAGAGTTCGCGTCACCGACGTGCTAATGTTAACTTTATATTTTAATTATAATAGATGGCGCTAGTAGTACCTTATAAATCGTATGGTATACTGTAAACATTTCAAATCAACAGTTAAATTCGAATAAATTTATTTTTAAATAGAACGCCTAACGGCTCATGTTAAATTTTGATGCTATCGTAATTCCCATTCCCTTTGTCGGCAGACACCAAATTTTTTTCATATATAAATGTATAGACTCACGCCCCTTACACAGTGTTGCAGGCAGAGATTATTACCATTTGGCACGGTCCTGACACATTTCTCTTGCTTCTTCTAGATTGATATATTTACACTTACGTGCTCGTCGGTAACAGGTACTTTTAATACCACCTTTCTTTAGTACGTCACCAATCTGGTATAAATTCGCCTTGGACGATCTACCTACACTTCCACTCACTTTTGCAACATAAATTTCTCTCGGCAAACTTCTCTCATTCTCATTAGTGCTAATTACAATGCCTTTATTAGTACACAGTAATGAATATTGCTTATGTATGTAACATAGACAATATATATCCTTTCCTCCTGCGAAGTATGCATAACATGGTCGTGGGTTCGAATCCGCCATTTGACTATTGTCGTAAACCATTTCCAACGAAGCTTAAACTTGGTTTGACTAGAAGAAATATTAGTGAGTTATCTCTATAATCTTCTAATATTTCATATACATACCCGAGGAGGGTTGGCGTGAGGCAGGCGGCGACCGGCCGGAAAAAAACTATAGCCAAAATCTAAAATGGACTACGGTCGTATTGTGCTGAACTCACATAAAAAATTGGGAAAAAGAGAAGAAGAAGACTATCTTTTTCCTACTACTTCCCTTATGATCCTTGACGTTTTATTCCTACAAAAATGCCTTAAATGACTAATTAATAAAATATGTTAACCAGTGTGAGATCATGCGACAGGCGTTGTATCCATCGTTATATAAACTGGGCACATTAATAAAACAGCAGTAGGACTGCTGGTTTATTAATGTCAAAAGGTAATTTCATTTTTTTTGGAAAAGAAAATTAAGTTTTAGTTTCAAGTGCATAAGATTCTAAGTCCAACATTCAGCGTCTATACTAAAACCACAACAAACCACTTTAGCATATAAATGTAAATTCACATTTGTAATTTTCGCTTTACAGCGTAATTATTTCTGCCGTGAATTTGTATTAAACGTCTAATAAAGTTGAACGGTGATATTTATTCTATATTTCAGGCATTGAATCCGAATTCAAATAGGTAGCGACTTGCATGTCTAAATCGTATTGTGCGCCAGAGGCGTAGCGCCGTCTCCGCCTTAGTATAACGAGTTTAAGCCGGTCGGCTCTGAATTTGTGGTCTATACACACTATTGAAATTTACAGCTTAAGTTGGTTGCCGAGTGCACATTAAGCATGTTTATGGTTCGCTCTACAAGGAAACGTTGCGAAATTTTATTCATAAGATTGCAGTTTTAATAGCTTGTCAACAGACCACCGCAAACACTGTTTAAAATTTTTGTTTATGGTGATTAGGAAACTGTTGTAAGCGACTGTTTAATATACTAAATCTTTATACAATTTATGTGGAAAATAATACTTACGTATGTGAACAACCGAGACATGAATTAAAATTCGTGACATATTTATTGACTAAAATTATTCCCCCGACTAAATGTTATAGATATAACGATTTTCTATTGAGTCCGGCTTAAGGCAAGACAACGTCATAATTTCCGGGCAAAGGCAAAGTTATTTATAAACATCAACGAATATATTTTTTTTACGAATTCACAAAAACAAACAACAATTTTTGTAACATCTTACTAAATCTTTAACGATGATATCCGATTAAGTAAGATACAAAAATTAAATGTATTCACACCCATAAATAGTAACAGAGATAAAATAGCATTATATCTCTGTCATACATTTTAATATTGAGTCATTAATTTTTTCTAGTCTTGACATCATTATCAATACGCGACTGTACTCCGAACGTCTCAATGCGAATGCAACTCAATTTATAGCCCGTGTTCATTAAGCTTAACTTATACAAGCAGATACAAGAGACTCGTAACAAAATATGAGGTTATCTGTCACCGAAAACTTAAAATAGACGTGCTAAAAATTCCCACCCCCAATTATAATAGTCTATTTTTAAATGCTTCCCTAAAATATTAAAAAATACTTATGAGGGGATGTCTCCATTAACACTGATCTCTCCTAAAAATGTTTTCATCGATAGACATGATTCAGAACATATTTTGTTTTACCTTTTTTTATATTGATACATATGCCGTTCAATTTTTATTTTTATTTTACTAAGCGACGACACTAACGCATGTAAGTAGGTACGCTACAAATGTATGTACTTATATGTATAAGTTATGATTTTAAAACAATATTGTACGGCCCAGGATTTTTAAATACAAACCCATGCTTCTCGATCTTTAATTTTATTGATCTAAGGTGGCCCTTAATTCAGATTAGAGCATTTATCGGGTGTATCCATGGCCTCTTTGAAAGGTGAGGCATTTCTCAATTTAATGTTTTAATTTTTCAAACATTTCACATGTATAATATTTATGTTATTGAGGAACTATCAGCTCGTTTAAATTTAATGTTCCTACAATACTTTTAACTTAAATCACATTTTTTTTTTATCTGTTGAAGATTGCTTGTAATTTTTAGAGATACTGCTAAAAGCTTACTTTATCTGTACTGATTACTTTCGTAAACAACTCTTTGAAGTATTTATATATTGATACTTAATTATATATTTATTTAATGGAAGATCCGAACAGATTATTAGCATGATGGTAAGTGCATTACCGACACCTAGAGCCGATTTATAGGTAACTTATTTAGATTTATACGATGTCGTTACGGCAACGCTAGATTTGACTGAAAATGACTAGGTTAGGTTAGACTATTGGCGCCTATAAAATCAATGTGCAGAAAATAATAGATATTGTTACCAAAATTAAAATACCCGAAAACACCAGTTTTCGACATTTTGGAAGAAAAATTAATAATGTGAAAGAACAAAAGTAGATGACTCTTTTTGTCCGACTAACCGAGAAGGAGAGTAATGTTTTATCAGGGTATGTATGTACATGTGTCCGTTCCATTGTGGCATCCTTTAGCTTAACGACTTGATCGATTTTGAAGAGTGATTTGTAATTAGATGCATATTTTTCTTTTTTTTCTCTTGTAAGAAATACAATAATACTTGAATAACAAATGAAACAAATAAACTTGAATGACAGATAAAGACTCTGACGCGAAACATGAATAATGACATGTAACACAGATATTTGATCTGTAAATTTTTTATCGAGTTCGTTTCATATGTAGCTTTTACTTTCACAAGTTGTCACATAACTCTTATTCGGTGCCAGCGCGTTGTCGAGAGCCAAAAATAGAAGCCCTAAACTTTTTAATAGGTGTAGAGGCGCTTTGAGGAGGCGAGTCGTCGGCGCCTCCGTCGGCTACGGCCCAGACGACTTTTATGACTTTCAGCACAAATTGCTTTTGCTCCTCATTTGAATACGATTTCGTATATATAAAAGTTTTTTTAAAGTTTCAATGCTTCTTACAGATATTACAAGTGAAATAAAAACATCAGCTTTAAGTTGTAACCTTGTTCATCATAGGTCGTTTTTCTTTTAAAACAATTTTAAATATTTGATTTTTTCAACTTAAATATTATGTACGTAATATTATATAAATAAAAATCTCGTGTCTCTCTCTCTATCCTCTCTCGTGATGTTTGTTCAGGGTAAATTCCGAAACTACTATTCAGTACTCTCAATTAAGTTTTCTTCTTCTTCGTAAGTCTGCAGTTTGTGATCATGTTTTAAAAGGCCCCCCGCCATTATATAAGATTTGATAAAACACAAATTCTCGCAAAAGAACACCGCTTCCTACCCAGGATTATACGCGAGGCTATTGAAATTTAAAAAAAATATATCCTAATTTCAATAGGGAAGATGGCTGGGCACTACCTCCGGCTTGGGATTCCGTGATTAAAATTAAATCTCAAACCAAGCATACAACTGCAAGACCTCCAAGCACACTGAGCTCATTCTGTGGGCGTAAGTAGGTACTTCGCCAGCAACAGTCCGTCCGTCCGTAGCGCAAGAAAATCCGTAAAAATAGTTTTATTCCAATGTGTAAACGCTAACGCTGCAACAAAATTCATCAAACTATCGTAATATACTGCACCAACGTTAACAAGCCAAATTGAAATGACAAGGTAAATTACGACATCTAACTTGGAGCCGCAAGTTAGCAGAAGCTAACTTAGATCGGTATCGAGCGCTAAGTCAGGCGAACTCCCGAACTAACCGTTTTGGTGAACTAAAACTTTGCTTCAAGTTAATCCACCGCACCATTCTCTTGCCACATTTCGGCATGTTCCTGTTAAAATAATAGATCGTTCGGAATCCGTAAACTTCCAACTATTATTCCTGCTTAGAAATTTCGCCAACCACAAGCATTGTTATACTCCGTCTTACGCTAACATAAAATTAAAATTTAATAAATTACTTTGTTCAGAAAATTTAGTACTAATAGCCTAATGGTTAAGGGTTATGGACTGCAAAACATGCACAAAATGGCCCTGGGATGTATTCACCATTCGATGACGTCTATATATCTAATGGTTGTGAACCATTTGACACACGCCCGACGAGGGTTTTAAAAATAAATCGTAGTATAATAAAGTAATTTGTTGTGTAACCCCCACGACCATCAGATAGTAAGTTATAAGCCTTACAACTGTATTAATGGTGGATAGCAGGATAATGAAAAGCTACAACAGGGCTGACAAGAAATTTTAAAAGTAAATGAATCTTTTTAAATATTTTGGCAACCCTACTTCAGCATATCAGTGTTACTTGGGGTCTAATTGGACGTGTAGTGTCGTTACAACACATGTAACAAGATTAAACTAATGTATCACATTATAATTAACACCTGCCCATAAATATTGATACGGCACTAATGTCCAGACGGCTTAAACAGTTATTATCCATTTTAATGGACGTGGGTATAAGATAGAGGGCGCATAATCCGAATTGATGCTACCATTAGTGAGTTTCAACAGTGGGATCTTTTGTCATTAACATAATTTAAGGGAAGAGTCGCTAAGAGCCCGACCTAAATGAATTAAAATTTCCGATTCATTGATTTAGTAAGATTAATGGACGTGTTCCGACGCTGACACACTTTTGTAATTTAGAGTTACGGCTTGACAGTTTCGTTTATTGTTAGGAATACAACTAAAAGAAAAACACCGTCTTAAGAAAATTTAAACAAGATATAAAGAAATGTTAAGCGTAGGTTACAACAGCCTACTTTTCACTAGAAATTTTAAAAATAAAGATATTTCATTTAAATCGGATCGTATATAAATCTTTTGTCTCCTTTTTTTGTATCGGGGGGGAAATCTTCTAAAGATATCCTGTCCTCTGGGGGAAAGACAGGATTATGTAGGATTAGACCCACTAAAATCCCCTCGGTGGCCAAACCTCGAGTGCGATGTAAGAGGGTTCTGGGATCTCCAAAGGAACACACCAGTACCCTCTGCACTGAGTTTCTGCACGATCCAGGGGCGACAATAACTCCCCTTTGTGCTTTCGCAACACTACAACGCAACGCCGGAGGACCACGCCGGATTGCCGTCCTCCCGGAATCGTTTAGATAGACAATAGGACCCCCACCCTAAGCGCCCACGATCCCGAGGGTCCCCTTTTATCGATGCTGCGACAAAAGGGACAATGACATGGGTCTATTGTGGCCCGGGCCTACGGGGCAAACGCCCCGAATCCTAGGTCTTCGTGTGGGCTCCCGGTCTCGCTCAGTAATCTGCTTCTGTGCCATTACGGTTTCGCAGAAGCAGATTAGCGCCGCCCATTCTAACTTACCGGCCTGCGGTGAGGTCCTGCTCGATTCCCTGGAGCAGGAGCCGCCGCTCGGAATCCCACGCAGGGCACTCGGCGGCGTGTACTGCGCGGAATCCCGGTCCCCACCACAATGGTGGCATTGCGTCGTCGGTTCGCGTTCTCTCCTGTTTAAGTACTCCCCGAAGCAGCTATGCCCGGTGTTAAATTTCATAAAATACATGAAAATAATATATTATTATTTTCATACAGATTCTTCGTTAAGGTCTCAAAAAAAATGTTGTGTGTTGTTTAAGTTCATACAAAGCAATCTCTATAGAGTTAAACTAACTGCAAAATAAATAACCGGGCAACTAATTAACTACTTGAAGCAAGAGACAACAACCCTCATAACTTAAACGTTGCAAGACTTCGCCATGACACTTCATTGTTAAGCACTTACGGTTCGACTGTAACAAAATTATAAGTTAATAAACCTTAGTGTTATCTTTATAGAATATAATCAAATTAATATTTCCTATGATTTTAATACAGTTGCAAGTACAGATGGACATACAAAGAATGGTATTCCTTTTAAGCCAAACCAAGGGACGAAATATGTTTATTTTTCATTTATTTTAAAGGTTTACAAAGTGATAATACATAAAACAAACTAAAATTTTACAAACAACAGTACATCCTAAAAAGTGAACACAGTGCGCAACAGAAGAAAGAACAGTACACAAAAAATACTGTATTACATAGAAATAAGTAAAGATAACTTATTTAATTATTAAATGGAAATTAATTTTTTAAAAATAATTTTACTTGCGACCGTAGAACCAGTAATATATTAAAATTATATTTATGTCAAAATAAAATCTATTAAATAAAATCGCGTTAGTAGTAAAGATGTGAAAAGATCTATCTCCTTCCCCGTGAAATCCTCTTCCCCTTCCCTACCTTTCCTTATCAAAATTAGAAGAGGATGGGATATAATAAAACTTTAATAATTAAGAAGTTTGCAAACAAAGATAATTACACAAAACCTCTTTTCATAAAGTATACAAAATGCAAAATATATTGCGACAAAATGTAAGCATTGTTTCGTCCGAGACGGAAAGCAAATATAATTTAATCCTCATGAATATACACCTCTTTTTCTCTACTCGTTGCCCCGTCTTTGTCACACACAAAGCTTTAAGTAGAGTGTAAAGCTCTAGTTTTAATTACGCCGTTGTACAAGGTACTTGTATTAATGCCGTAAACTCGACGCTGTTTTGTCCGTACTGTGTTTGGAACACAAACAGTTTCAGGTGGCTCATACGGTCCTTGATGGTTGTTTACTATGTTGTCTTTTACCAGTCCCCCTCCGATACTTCCATATGAGAGTCTTTTTATTAAAATTTACTTTTGGCTTAGCGAAAGCCCACTTCAAATAAACAGGGAATTCACTAGTTCTGTAGTAATATCAAGTAATGCGTGCGATTCAATGTTTTATACTTTATTTATAAAAAATACGACTATAAACTTATTGTCAAAAATAATCTTAACTGTACAAAATCCGCATTTCCATTCATCATCCATAACTTAGTTATTGGCTTCTTATTCAAAATTTTCAATACTCAATGATAATGATCAATACAAAATGATTGGTTATTTTGAGAACTGGTTAAAGTGTTATTAATATCTTTGACTTTTGTGAGATACATTTTTTCATGTTTTTTAAAACGGGCTATTATGAAGTACGTATAATACAGAAATGTAGAAAAGAAATTGTAAAAAATAAAATGATTTTCATTTCCACAACAAATTATAATCGTATGCAAAGCCAATGCTACTAATGCTAAGAGTTCAAAAGTCGACCCAAATGTATATTCAGGCGCAAAAAAATAATAAAGGCACCATAGTCAGACATATGGCATAGTTATTCCAGAATTGCAGTGAACCGTTTTAAATTGATTGATGTAAAAGCAAAAATAAAACACGATTCATTTTAATTATTTGAAAAGAAATTCATTGCGGATTACAACCTGTATTAATAAATCAGTGCTATTCGTGATTAAAAAATTATGTTTGTGATAGATCTGAGTGATATAATATGATGATTTGATAATTGATGATGATCATACAGTCAGTTGGTTTTTATAAATTAACTATTACTTGTCATAATAATATACCCTGTTTCGCGCCGCAAGCATTAATTTCTTATCTGGTATCGCCGGAAATTTCTTTAATTTGATTTTGCTTATAGAACTTAGAATTATAGGTAACATGTGATGTCAAAAAACTGTTATTGTCAAAACATAATCATACAAAATCACCATAGCAACCGATATTAGTTTATATTTTACTATTGCTCGGATTCTTTTTTTTTCGGGTACCTATGACCTTTTACAGCACAATACGTTTGCAAAATTTCATAATGATTCATTAAGTCTTTAATGCGTTGTAGCTCAGCAAATAATCTATAATATTGGTAACATTTTGTCACCATTGCATGTCTTTTTGTCAACAACGCTATTTCTGGCAGAATTCCAGACCGCTAATAAAAATCATATGTACTTTCTAATTTAATATAAAAAAAATATTGTCTATGATCAAATCTTCGTTTGTTGCATTTGCCGCCATATATTTGTACCAGGCTAGCGCCATGACAGACATACTAATATAAGCTTCTTACAAAATATACGCCCACTGTACACCCGCAACTTCTAGTTTATCTCTTTCCAAAATGCTTGTGGAATCTTAACTCATATATAATACCTTAACAGACATACAACAAATTTTAATACCATTAACAAAATGGAGTAAAGTGTAGGCGGAATATTTTGTTATCGTGCACCGCGAGTTATAATAAATTTGCCGTTAAACGAAAATGTAAGTTAATCCATTTTTTGAGCATGACAATTTATATACTTTCCTAAAGTAAAGGAGTAACTAACAAGGTAGAAATTATTTTATGCACAGATCGACGTAGCGTAGGTACGCCGCCACGCATTAGATGGACGATCTGGTTAAGATTGCGGGAGTGCTGATGGAGGCGGCAAGTGACCACACTTTGTAGCCATTAATAGGGAAGTCCCACGTAAAGTAGTGATCGTCTGTTGGCTTAAAGAAAGTGGGTTAAAAAACTACATATAGTATAACTTTAAGCATAAAACCATATACATACAAATATGTACCTTGTTGCATGGATGAACACAAATGTTTTAAAATAGACATAAGTGGATTCAAACATTATTTTAATTTTATTACATGTTAGGGAATACAATAATTATAAATTGCACTTTGCAGCTACGGTCCTACGTCCCGCCATTCTCTCACTTTATGAAGACAGCGGCGTCCCTCGGCATTAGAAAGACAATTTATAAATACCTTACAGAAGCTCGCTTAAGCAATATTTACGTTCCGCCGCCGATGAATTTCTTAGTCACGCTTGATAATATTTTGGAAAACAACTCCTTAAACACTAAAAGGGATTTATAAGAAGCAAACATGTTTTATTCTTGATTTGTTTGTTGTGGCTCATATTAAGATCAAGTTATTTTTAATACATATACGTTTAATTGCTTAACAAAAATTTTAATAAAAATGTCTCAAGAGAATATGAAGATATACATAAAATGAAGATGAATTTTGTTGTTGTAATTCTTCTTTTAGATACCTCTATTTTAAAGGACCGGAAATAATATGTTTTTTTCTTTGGAGTTGCCCTGTACGTTTAATATTGCTATTAGTATTATCGGACAAAGACATTATGTACAAATATATTACATAGAAAGTGATTGTGGTGATAGATGGATACTTCAGATCCGAAGATTAAAAGCATCGAGAAGTCCAGATGTCAGAGATGCCATATAGCCGAACAAACCTTGAATTGTAGAGTAAATCGGTGAGTTATATTCGACTCTACGTTTAATGTGGTCCAGACTGAACATTGCAAATCACTTGCGTGGGCTTCTCCGGCTTAGGTCTTGCGATGATTGCGTTGACATCTTGCGATATTTATTAATGGTGTTATGTAAATATGACAAATGGCTCGAGCGGCCGACGCCGACGTTTGAATGAACTGGCTCACTCCGACGTCGAGTTTATCGAGCATCCCACACAGGATTGATGGAGTGCTATGAAAGTAAATACACATTATTGCATGTAAATTGCAAACGAGAGAAATCAATGTGAAAGTAATGAATAAATTTGGATCGAACGTCTGTATGACTAAAAATTTTTATGCTATAATAAAGTCGTTAAATATTTACAAAACAATTACACTTATTATAATTTTATTATGAATGCAACTGCAACTTATAAATAAATGAACCTAAAAATTACACAATGCTACCATTTTTCAATATCTAAATATTTGAAAATTAAGTTATCCGTGTAGAAAGTAAATAACACAACCACTTAAGTCTTATTGATTATCTTACGGAAGCTTACTTCATTACTCATCCTTTAGAGGCGGCCGGTTATTGTCTAAAGTTAAATACGTAGTTGGTCAGTGAACCGAGCCCCGACAGCCAAACTTAGTTACTTAAACAAACATCGTGGGTCCTCGGTCAACATTTGTTACTTTGACGCACTCGTGTAAACACCTTTGTATTCGATATTAAACACGCAAGCTCTCTAAATATATTCTGCGGCAGGAAAGTGTAATTCAGCATGTCTGTTAAACATGTGGTTAAAATGTTTAAAGCATATATTATTCCGATATTCTGCACCAACAATGTGTATATGTTTAATTTGATTGTTGATGTGAAATTTATGTATTGGACAAAAAATAATTTAAAGAAGCGACACATTTAGACAAATTTTGTTACACGAGAGAGAAGATAAATGACGTTAGCGGAATAAAAGAGTGCGATAACGTAGACTCTATTGAGTACGCGTCAGACGATATGAACAGCACTAATAAATTACAGTGTATGTACTAATGTCAGAAAGGTAAAAGATTGTATCTTTTGTACCGGAAAGACTCAAGAACTATTCAACAGATCTTAAAAATTCTTACAGCAATAGAAAACTCTTCTCTCCGGTATTAACATAGGTTTTTTTTGTTTGTCTATACACCTGAGAAAAGCCGGGAGTAGCTAGTAATGAGTCAAGAAAAAGACACGGAGAGTCACAAGGACTACCGACAGAAGTGAAAACTCAAAACAGGTGGAATGGCGCTTTCAAAAATAAATAATCAACAAAAATAAACCCTTGTATTCAAAATTTAATAGAAGAAAATGAAATGACAAAAAGTTCGTCGAAACTGTTCCAAATTCAATTGCTCGTGTTGCTGACGTAATGTTCATTTTGTTCACGCGAACCTTTTTCCCCTATCAAATATTGTCTAATATGGCTAAAGAGACTTTCACTTCAAAATGTAGCTATAATACGCCTCAGGTAAACAAGGATATCAATGTGTCTAAATCATAAGATCTACAAGATGGGAGATCTAATTTATTGATGATATGATTTTTACCTTTATTATTTTCTATAATTTGTTTTATCTACAGAAGTATTAAATAAAACTGCTTTCTTACTGCCATATCTTTCTCTTTCCAAATATTTATGAAGTGTTTGAAAGAAATGACAATAACGAGAGTATCTAGTTGGTGTGAGCTCGGCTTGGCGGGCGCGGTGCCCATCAAATTTTATCATGGCTATTGACAATGTTTTGGCCGACGTCAGTTGTGTCGATAGAGCCTCATAAAGCTTACACCCTAAGTCTATAATCATTTTGCAAAAGAGCAAAAGTTACTTTAACTTTCAATATGCATTTGATGTAAATAATTAAATAAAAGAATTAAAATAATATGACAAGTCGAAGGACTTAAAAATCTAAAAAAATAAGAAGGATGAAGTTTGCGTAGTCACTTCTTCTATTAAATGGAGAATATTAGGCAAATGTACGTATAGAAAAAACTACACCTTTTTTAGACTTAGACGGGAGATGACACCGTCGTTGTGTTACTAATATCAGGTGAAAGTTATGTACGTTGTACTTGAAGTTATCTTGGCCACTAGCGTTTCATAACTTGTTCAAAATGTCACTGGTTCGCATTTGAGGCTGGATGTACAATATCCAGGTTAAAATTCCTTCTGCCAAAACACTCGGGGTATTGTAGGCATTATACATTACAAATTGTACGTCTTTTAACGCCACTGTTATATTTGCCCAAGCATGTTAGGTCCATAATGATTTGGTGCAAGCCATTAGTTGTAACTAACATATAAGGTCCTACAGAATTATAACTCGACCTTGACATTGCAAGGCAGATTATTAACTACTGTAAGACACACCTCGAAATTGCGATAAAATTAATACATTATTTGAAATTTAAATTTAATTTAAAATTTATACGGTGTTATCATAACGAGGATTTCGAGTATTCCTAAACAAACAAAAAGCAAACGGTGCGATGACCATGTACGGAACAATAGGATCGGCTGTGTTCTAAAGATGGCCGTTCTATTTAAAATTGCAACGTAGGAGTTTAAAGCAGTCTTTAGCACATAATAGGGGATTAATGTATATAGATGGGAGTTTGCATTGTGTGCAATGCGATTTTCCGTTTTTTATTTAAAAATGTAGCATTTTAATGACATTAATAGGAAATATATACTTTATTTATTATAGTTGTCCTCGTATAGTCGTATATATTATAATTCTATTTGTGCCTTTATGTTTGCACTTTGTACGTAGAGATAGTATTTGTGTAGATAGTAGTTATTTATACATGTGTCGTAGTTTATGTGGCCAAATTCAAGTGTTACAAACATAAGTGTTACCTAAGCAAGAAGGTAAGGCTCTTTGTATAATGGTTCATGTTTAATAATTTTTAGTTTTGTCAAAAAATTGTAGAACGAAAAGACAATGTGTCCAAGAGTTTACAGAATAA
Organism: Papilio glaucus; assembly: GCA_000931545.1. Lineage (NCBI taxonomy): Eukaryota > Metazoa > Arthropoda > Insecta > Lepidoptera > Papilionidae > Papilio > Papilio glaucus. Next base: position 483,733 of record JWHW01022544.1, read on the forward strand.
CGGTTACGTAAAAGATGACACAGCAGTGGACCTCTAATCAAGATATTCTTCTCCGGAACCCTTAGGGAATTGTACCGGATTAACAATAATAGCGATTCTGGAAACGCGGAGCTACGAAATTTAATAGAGATTTAAACGATAGCTAACACCGAATACTCCTGTACAATTTACTGTTAACTAAATATTGTTGCTCAGCTACGCAATAAAGTAAGTTTACACCATGGCCATATTATAATCCCGTGTGAGTAACGGTGGCGGGTGCGTTCTGGCTGGAACTCATTAATTTGCCCCACGCGCCGCCTCTTGCCTCGGGATTTGTGGAATTACTATTGTTTATGCCACTGCCGACTTAAATAATGCTCGCTCTACAATTTGTAAGCTCTTTGTGTTTTCAGCTGGGCCGATTGAATTCTATTTTACATCGATGCATGATAGACGCTGAAATATGTCAAAGTTTTCTAACCAAATATGAAGTTATAAGCTAAGGCAACCATAGGGGTAGGTTTTTTTCGTACGGTACCTCGTACTGATAAAGTACAGGACCTGAGAGCAGAAGAACTAATGATCCAATAAACTGACAAAAACAGGTACACTGAGGACTAATCAGCCTGAGTATAAGGAGAGGTCTATGTGCAACAGTGAATATATTTTCATATTATCGAACGCAAGAATAAATGTCTCATGAAAAATTATTGACTAAAACATATTTTTGTCATTACAACTATAATAATATGCGATAATCCTAATCAAATTCTAAAATAAAAGTTAACATCAATCGTTTCATCATTCATTCATCGGATGCTGTACAGCCGTAGGTGGAACTGGGCCTGATCAAGTAAATTTTTTCATATAGGTCAAGGTTTCGTAAAGTACTTTTCTCAAATCAATTGTTCGACTTTCAAACGTACTTTATAACACTACCTAGTTATGAACGTATATGTGAGAAGCGTCCCATGACAATATCAAAATTATACAAAATATATCAAATATTTTATCTCTAGAAACTTCACGATTTAAAAATGTCCAATCATTTTCAATTTTATTGGTTTATTTCCGAAACCGACATCCAAATCCAAACTGAATTTTGGCCAGTATAAAAATAAAATAGCATTTCCGCAAGCTTACCAATCAGATCCAATGCAAAGCAAATTTGGCTGCAGCTCGATCCGATTAAATTCGAATGCAAAAGTAGTTTTGGCTACGCAAACAAACATCGCTAGTTGTATCCATTTAAATTTTATGACATACTGTTTTACCGACATCGTAGTGATAGTTGTTATAGCTTTAGTCAGATATACGAAACATTTGTATTGTCAGAGGATTATAAAAGGAATACAAAACGAACTTAATTGTGTGAGTTCGTATCCTAAAACTATAACAACAAATGGAGCTCAGAAGCATACGTCAATTGTACTTGTAAATCATTTTTAATTGAAGATACAATACACTCTACAATGACCCGCATTTCTTAATACGTTACTTTGTTTCTTATTAAAAACTTCTTACATGTGACCCCTCCTGAAATCTAAACAATAACACTAACGACTTCTATTTTTTACTTTAACCGTTTTTTCACTAACAAAGTCACCTGTATTAATATTGTAAGGCCCCCTTAGGCCACTCTTTATAACAAAAAATGTTTGAATTTCTAAGACATATTTTATCCAACTGTACGCTTCTCTACGGGGGATTCAATTGTTTGTTTAGGATCTCTTAACCCTGAATGTTATACGTAACTTATTGTAATAATAAATAGTTACGGCTCTTTTATAAGGGACCACCCTATTCTTGTAATGTTTATATTGTAGTAGGTCAAAATCCAAAAATGTGGTAAAGTAACCAACTTTTAAACACCAAAATTTTAAATAAAATAAAACTAGTTTTGAGGTACTTTGTACCTGTTTATAATCTTATATTTCACGGTGTATGAACGATCTTTTCCTTAGTTACTTAAATTCTTCTTGGTTTACTTGTTGCTACATCATGACGACGGGTTTACCCCTCTTACAAGATACTCGGTGATAAATAATTAATGTTTTTTTTTTGTATTTCTATTCGAAAGAACAATTATTGTTTTAACTTTGTCCTAAAATCTCGTTTTAGACACAAAACAATGTTTATAACATATTTTCATAAGGTAAATAAATAACATCTGAGTAACATAAGTTGTAATTCTTAAGAGGGTTGTAAAAACATATACATAAAGGTATCGTGTAAATTCCAAGACGTTCATGACAAAGAATTAATTATTTTTACAAACAATTTCTTTAGATGCACCACTTGAAAAACATTTAAAGGTTCAAAAGTTTTATGAACAAGAATGATAAATGCTTACGATGAAAAATGAAAGATATTTAAACTCAATATCCAGTTCCAGGAGATACAACACGAGCAAAAGTTTTAAACAAGAATGCGTGCCAGAAGTAAACAGACCTCTTTCGTTACTTGTAATAGGAATCTAAACGACACATAAATATCTACAGTTAACATTTTAGTTGCGGATTAGTGTCTCGTGTTAGCAAGTCAAATTGTATATATTATTGCAATATACGAGTAGACAAGACTCGTAGGCGAGTCAGACGGTAGACAGTCGATACCTTCGCTCCCTTGGGAAATTACCACTTCCTTACCGCAGCAGGGATGTTATAAGTAACTTGATTTGTCACGAACCTCAAGTATAGTTTCATGGCTGTACAATTTTCTTTAATGAATGTATGTCCTAGCTTTTTATTATATTTACATCGATTCATATTACTAGGGAAGATAGATTTGTTTATTTGTAGTCGGTTAATGCTGAAAATATTGAAACTTTTAAGTCTTAACGACTAGTACACGTTGTGTAAAAAAAAAATATGTTAATTCGTTAAAGGACTGTATAAAATACATCAGCACGAAGCTGGACACAAACAGTTTGTGTCTTATATATAAAATAACTAGCAGTTTATTTTGAAAAAGACCAAAGGTAAGAACATTAGGAAATTATTAACACAATCTGGTAATGTTTTTAAGATATTTCTTGTATTTTAAAACAAAATTCACACTTTTTAAAAACATTATTTAACGTACTTTTTGTAATAAAGTTTAAAACCTATTCAATCAATTATTTAATGATGAAAAAGTGAATTGATAATTCTGACATGGCGTGCGATGTATTATGCAAACGTAGCGTATTACAAAATAGGAGAGTTCGTTTGATTGGTTCATTTGGACGTAGACTGAAGCTCGCCCGACGCTCGCTGCGCCTCGGTGAACACGAACTCCATCGTAAATAGGGGGAAAAGGGGGCTATTATGTAATGAGAGTCAAAACTGGACAAGGAAAAATCGAATGCTACTAAAGTTAATTACATTTCTGTAACTATCTTATCAAAAAACAAAATGGAATATCAAGACAAAACATATTCTAAATTTGAAACAGTTTGTGTGTGTGTGTATCTGTTAATCATAATTTACCAAGAGATGTTTCTACAAATAAGAATCCCGAAAAAATATATTTCTATAATTTGGCCAATAGTTTAGCTTATCATCAAATTTGCATGTACTCCTTTTTACGGATACTTTAAGATTAGATAAATAAACTCTAGTGATGCTATAAAAACGTGTGTATATGTATCATAACAAAATCATTGTATTAGACAGAAAATATAGGACATTTTTAAGCAAGTAGGTTATACATATTTTTGTAAAAGAACTTTCGGTATATAAAAAAAAATCTGTCGAATAAAATCGCATGCGAAACTTATCGTACGATTCGTAAATACGTACTGCTAAAACTAGTGTGTAGGCAACGGGAGGCTGAGTGAAATTGACAGATTTATTTGCGTTTGGATAAATCAGGATTGCGAGCGGCTGCATTTTTTACAACCCTCGTCCCGAATCACGCGATCCTACTGAACGTAGGAAGTAATCGTATTTTAAAATCTCGGATGTCTCCACCGATTTTCCATTTACGTATTTTAATTGGACTAGTCACATACACTCAGTAGAATTTGAACATGGTTTTGTGCTGTCAGGTTCAGATTAAAAGTTAATTATCTGAAATAGATCTATTGCCTAAATGTTTATCTGAGAGAAAGGTATAATATAGTTTGGATAACTGTCACGGTCATGGAATGTACATAGCTTTCCTTTTGTCGCTATAGAAAAACTAATGCTAGTATACGCCAGACGTAATGTAAAGTTTAAGAAGCGAGCGTACTCCTTCCTTAAAGGCCGGCAACGCGTCTGCAGTTCCTCTGCTGTTGCGGATGTTCATGGGCGGCGGTGATCACTTAGTTTTAGGCGACCCGTTGCTCGTTTGCCCCCTTGTCATATAAAAAAATATTGGTTTAATTACTGAAGATGCTTATTATACTTCGTGAAATAAAGACTGCAATATCAATATTTTTTTTTAATTTTTTTTACATAAAAACGTAGTAACCATAATATTTAACAACATAAATACCGACCGTTTTTCATTAGGAAATTGGTTTTCCTAAATAAGATACATATAAGGTAAACGTATTGAAGAACCACGATCAGAATTCATACGCTGCTCTCGAATGATTGTCGGCAGTCCACCGATTGCTTTTCCATTCCCCCGCACGGATATTTTATTGCATGCCATATTTCGGAGAGAATAGCTCCGAGGTCGAACATTCGATGTGATATTGAGATTTTGTATCTAGATTGTCGAACGCTCGTATTGCTTTTTGATTGTCCTCCAGTACATTTTTATGCTGTTGTTTACGTTTAGTTTAGAGAAGATACGTTAGGATCTGTTTATTAGTATTTAGAGTACCAGAAAAACACTTTTGGTAAACTGTCACAAATGTGGCTATGAAAGATATGAGGACCAAGAAGGTTTGATAACTCTTCGGGAATGTCACACGTTGATGTTTTTCTTTTTAAGTTTTGTCATAGTCTGGAGTTTAATATATTTTTTGTCATCGTCATCATAGTCTTATTATTAAAATTAAAAAACAACCTTGATCTAATGCATATTCCATTAATATTCTCACATAAGCTACGTTTTACGGACACCATAAACTTTCTATCATGGTCCCTACTTTATTCGCTTTTTGCGCGGATGAATTGCTACAGAACCTTTAGTCGTATTATTGCCAATAATCTCCCTTCGTAAAAAGGGCCGCGAAGTTCGCCTGTAGCAGCACAAAAAATTGTTTACGTTTTTCGTGCAAAATTTGTAGGTAATAAACCAGTTCGGTATTCGAAGGGGTAATAAAATTGAGATCCTACAGCCTCACGGTAACTTTGAACACTTACCTGCAAGTTTTTTTAACATCACAAAAGTATAAACGAATAGTTTCAAGCGCGTTAACGCTTTTGGTATCGATTGGAGATGTGAAAATCTCGCAAGTAATAAGGGTCGCAAGTAATAGTCCAAAAGGGTTAAAGTACACAATTCAAAGCAAACATATTAAAAATTACTGCAGTATTAATACTGTATACAAGCAAATCCACCACCAGTTGCCGGTCACCGAGCGCTGGCTCACATCCAAATTATTTTAAAAGAATCCTCGTAACAGTCTCATTTCAGTGGATCACGGCGCAGCGCGCTGTTTATTCAACTACAGACCCCGTAATGTTAATGCACTCCAAATGAACTGAGAATATTCACCGAAATCACCTTTTGAATATGAACGAGTTGGAAATTTTTGTAAAAAGAGGAGGGCATTTTGAATTTTTCATGAATACAGATCGCTAGGACTAACGAGAGTGATTTTCGATTGTGAATCTTATGCAGACTGTTAAACAATTTAACTGTATAACATTTTCTTTTTCGCTTATCCCTCATCAGTTTCTGAGTTTATAAAGATGAGATTGTTGTACATCGAGAACAAGCTACCAAAAAGAAAAATAATTACGGAAATCGAAATTAATCTAGGAAACGTACTATTTCAAACTGGTGTTTAAATTCATTTTCTAATTTACAACAAATAAAAACATAAATTCACATAAATCATACATTCAATTAAGTTAATAAATTATTTAAAATTAACGTTGGTAACTGTTTTCAGTGCAATCAAACGTTTAAAATTAAATACAACGACACTTTTATCTGAGTCATTATGGTAAACATAGTTTGCACGACACAATGGCCGAGGTATATGTACAGTAGTGTATCATAGAACACGCCATCATGGCCACAATTAAGATATTTTTTTTAATTTCAACCTTCCACGCGAACAATGGCCGACAAGTAAAAAAGAACGGGAACTTACGTGAGTAGGAACTATCGCAACTACCTTATAATGAATACGCTATTTTTGTTACATAGCAATTTTCTTTGGTAAACGTTTTTTATAAAATTGTTGGTTCATAAGGTTAGTTTTTTTTAAACTTATGAGGCATTTTGTACTTGAAGCATATTCCTTTTGTTTGAATTAATTAAGCGATATGTTAGTAATAGAGATAAATTAATAAAGATTTGGATATAAATTGTAATGCTTTGTAAATGATATTAAGATTTGTTGTCAATAATTAGTTCAATTTATTTATTATTTATCTGTAATGTATATTGATTGTGTTATTATAATAATAATAAAAAAATATAATTGTAATATAATAAAATGAGGTTTTTAATTGTAATTTATCAATTTTGTAATCAATCGATTACCAAACTTTTCAACATATACATTAACTGTGAACAATGTAATGCCATAACCAACTTAAATTATTATGTTATAAATACATTCTATTATACGGTTGAAGGTACTCACATCATAATTTGACGAAAACACTGACGTTGGCAGCTGGTTCCAAAATTTTGCAGTACGCACAATCAACTAAGAAACGACGCGTCAATTAGTCAATGAATCGTCCAATACACAATTTGTTGTCAGTGTATAATATGCCTAACCGATTACAACTGACAAATAAGTTCATAATCGGTCGGTGAAATACATAGTCCTTTCAAAACAAAAGTTAAACAAAAAACTACCTCACTAATTCCACAAGATTTTTCGGAAATCACGCAATATTTGCGAAAACTAACCTATTCTCATACAATATTGGCTGTCCATAATAATTTTGCTTTACTTTATCTCACAATTTCCACGCAAATTCAACATTTCCGATAAAAATAAGAATTTTGAGTAAAATATATAATGAAAATGAAATAAAGACTATTAATAGACTGCATTACAAATTGCCTATGAATGATTACAGATAATGTAAAATATGCTTACATTGTAATCATAGATTAATTTTGTACCTTTATTATGAACGGTAACTTTAAAACGACATTATTTCTAATCGATAGACAATCCAAAAAGACACGAAAAAAGATTTATTTTTGATTTAATATCTCTAAAAATAATTTAAAAATTAATACTTAATAAATTGTTATTTGATGAATAAAATCAATAAATTAACATTTTAAAACATTCTTTAAATTAAATTTATTCTGTTTTCGTAACGTTATAAACTTATTCTGCCATTTTATATTTTTGCTATCCAGTAAAACTTAACATGGTAATAATTTCATTATATTATAAAAAATAAAAAAAAAACAAAATTGTTTTTTTAATAAAATAAAAAAAAGTTTGTTTTTCTACATTATTTAGTTTTATATAAAAATAAGTTATTTACGCTTTTTATTTTTTGAATTATAATTTTTTTTAAAATTTAAAAGCTCATGTCATTCCTTCATTAAATCTTGAATTGTCAGTTGATAACGAACGATAGTATCATGGCTGCCTATTGTTGTGTGTGACGTTTCTATTTATTTTATTTAATCAAATAGACTATAGTGCAAATAAGAATGAACGTATTACTCGTCCATCGCACCTGTGCGGCAGTCACGCGTTAAATAGGTGTTTTAACTGATAGCTTCATAATGATTGCGGCACTGAATGACCGCAGAGCAGTCTGCAGCGCTGCGAGGCGGAACGTCTGGCTGCACAATGGCACGCGCTCACCGGTGCCGCCGCGTCCAGTCGACTGTTGTATTGGAAATACTGTTTGAAATTACTCGAAATGTTTTGTAACTTTTTATGGAAGAAGGCAAGTAAGTGAACAAGCAGTATACTTGTTTTTTATAACTAATTAATATCAGGAAGTCCATAGATTATTCGCTACCGGAAATGAATAAGGGATAAGAAGCGGATTGAGCATCCGCCAGTTCATTGAACGATATGCAGAGGTAAAGCTACTTTAGCCGATTTTCTGGGATGCATTTTTGAGATGCATTCCCTGGCCTATCGGTGGAAAACGTCTAGTTAACACTACTATTGTCGTCAGTAGTTGATCAATGTTGATTACCGTTTCTATCTCTCCCCTGCTATTTTCACTTTTCACCAGTGACATTCCAAAGGATCCGGAAGTCAATCTAGCTCTTTTCGCTGATGACACGGCCCTTTATTACG
>JWHW01022544.1:503465-515147 GCA_000931545.1 Papilio glaucus
GTATTATCAAAAAAATTGATGTAATTTCGTGAAATAATAATCATAACATACGCCCATAATCCTATGAGTTGTGGGCGAATGTTATGATTATTAATATATATATTAGTGAATGATTGCACCGATGCAGAGATCACGGATTTTCATTTGATGCGATCCTGGCACACCTCTCTCGTTTCTTCTATATACATACATCTACGCATACTTGATCATCGGTTTCGTGTTATTAAATCAATAGCTTTATATATAGCTTTCAATGAAATGTATGCACAGATACCACTGGAATTTGATTTTAAACTTTGAATGAAAGTTTAAATGTGAAATTGCATACTAAATTTTTTCTTCTCGTAAATTTGAAACTCTCGTATCCTTTTAAAACTAAGGCGTAAACTTAAAAGACTAGTTAAGCGCATTTTACTATGCTATGAAACACCTTTCAACGTGATTCGTTAAATAGCTACTCCTACTTATTCTAAGAGCTTGTCTACAAGATCGTCATTATGACTTAGTCAAGCCTATTGTTAAGATTAAGTGTAACACATAATTTAGACGAGTTTACTCAGAATTGGTAATTCTTGAGCAAGGATTGAGTCAGACTAAATTCATTGTTAAGTACAGGGCTCAACATTCGCAGAATGTTGGTTACGATACATACCACCCAAAGCCAAACTCACCACCCACATTTTTGGTACTAGCGACTACCGCTGCGAGTATAACACTATTTAATATTGACAGAATTGAAACACAAATTACATAAATAATTTAGGTGTATGTTGTCTACGTTATTTAGGTTTAATAATATTGTGTTGGTGAGTTCTACTGCATCTACTAATTTCGATAACACTCCGTTGGTTAACATTCTTGCTCATAATATCTAACCTTTTTAACTGTTCGCCAATAAATACTTGTTATATTATAATGTACAAGCGGACCGCCCCGGCTTCGCACGGGTAATACTTAAAAATCGAGATAAATAAGAAATTACACATGTGACTAAATTTTATTGTGATCGGTTTCGTAATTTCGTAATTTACCCGGATAAACATCGTGACACGAAATTTTTATAAGAGATTGTCTATAGCACTCAAGGGATAAAATACCTTTCTAATAGTGAAATAATTTTGAGTGAGTACTAGGTTTACAAATAAAGTGCCTAAGAAGTATCCGTCAATGTACTTTTAATGGAATTAAACGTATTTAAAGTTGTTAAAAACTCCAAAAAATCGTCTAGTAATTATAAATTCAGATAAATTTGTAAAGTTCCCAATTTAGGTAGCTTATTGGTCGGTGGACAGGTGGTCATAACTCATCGATGTTGCATAACAGTGCTTCAGGCAGGCTGCGAGGCTCTTCGGTTATTATAACGCATAATTCAGGAGCGGGAATGCGCCGCAAAAGTGCAATATCCGAGTCCGGGACTATAACTGTCAACGGCGGAATGAATCACTGGCTTATAAATCCTCTCAGCGACAGCATCGCGCCCTCTCATGCGATCGCCTACTCGTTTTATTTTATCATAACCAAGGAGAGAACCGTTAATTTGTTTGTTTTTAATTGGCTCGTAAGGAAATAGAAGAAGACATTCAACTATTCTAATAAATAATCTATAATTGCAATGTAATTATAGCTCGATGCGTAGATTCGCCATAAGTTTCATAATCCGTAAGCTTTTCAGGTTGATTCCTAGTGCTATTGAAAATGATTCGAAATCATGTGCAATTGCAACATAGTAGAACTTGCAGGAAGCCTTGCAGCGAGCACTGTGTTCTGTTCCACCACTATAAGTTCATCGTGTCGCCATGTCTTGAGACGCACAAATAACATGTCCTCTGCAATAATGTATATTGGAATCAGCAAAATACAAAGAAACCTGATTTGTCCATATAACCCCATTTTATAAAAATCCGCGGTGACGTAATTAACAAATCAAAAACTGTTATAAATTAATCAAATCCTGTCATTTCAAATAAAGAATATTATTTCAATATGTCGAAGGATTATTATGATGGTTTGGTATATTTGGACGTTGCTCGGACATCTTTAGACCGTGTGGGCGTGTACGCACCGGTATTCACCAAAATAAAAGTCTCACAATATAGTCTGATCACTGTACTACTCGTTCCAACTAACAATCACTAAAAATATTCAAAGATTACAACAATAAGTCACGATTAAGAGCAAATGGTTCTGCAAGCGACCATCACGAGCGAGTCGCTGTTCAAGAATGACGACTCGCCCGCCATGACACCTACAACTCCATTCGGGTGTACCCGCTCCTAAAAATAAATCGACTAGATGGCAATGTCAACATTATTTCCAACTACCCTTATTCTTATTTATTTAGTAAACATAAACAATCAATCAAACTAAGCGCGCTCCGATAAATATAAATTAAATATTATTTAATTATGTCTGAATTTTCGTTCAAGCTTTATATATTTAAATTTTAATTAAAACTTACATCCACTGATGTAAGAAAACCAATCTGAAGACCTTAGAATATGTCTTATTAAAAGATTTTATATAAGAAATTGAGAGTAATTTCTGTTCTCCATTCCTTCATTTACAAAGAAAATACGTCGAGAGCTCGGACGTCATGACTTGCGTCAGTTCGCACTCACTGCCGACCCTTATTTCGTCTAAACAAACAGTTTGAATATTAAACAAACACCAAAAGGTTGACGACAGGAAGTGCATTTCAAGCATGGACGATGTATGCTCATAAAGATTATAGAGTTAACATAAAATACATTTTGTGAACATTGATTTAGACGTTCTTTGTCATCAGTAAATTTATGTATATCTTTAATGTTTTTATGTGATGAAGAAAAAACTCATATATCAACAGCCTAAACTACCCAGAGACATGAAATTTTGCACATATATTTCTGTTATTACGTAGGCCAGCACTAAAAAAGATTTTTTCTCAATTCATCCCCTTAAAGTCTAAAGTGGAGGATGAGAGGAGTTTGTACTACCCGTGCGAAGCCGGGACGGGTCGCTAGTATATAATAAAACATACCAGTACGGATTTTTATCTTTTGAAAGGGCTCATCAATGTTTTGTTTTTGTAAACGAGAATATCCGTTTGCTTTGCATGATTGTGTTCGTTTTACAAGCATTTATTTATTTTGCGTTAGTTGTTTGTAGAGTCCGTCTTTGCCGACAAGAATTAGTCATTATTTATTTTGCTCCATGTCTTTTGCTTTCTTAATATTAATGTTTTAATTTCACAACAATTTATATCTTGCAACAACTTATTTCCAATAAACAATTCAACTTATTTCCAATAAACAATTCAAATATTTCGGTAGAGAGATATCCAAGGTTTTGATACATATATTAATAACCGACTTTCAGATTAATAGAATAGTTAAAAGATCTATGCGATCTAGGTAGCAAGCGTACTTGGGGGCAATGTATAAAACCTGGCAGTTTCATTACTTCTTCCACCGCCATTAAACAAGTCGATGTGCTTATTACAACCGATTTAGGCGTCCTGTCTATTCCGGTTCGGACCACCCACGGCACTCGGCGGCTGTTATTTTAGGTGCGTATAATTGAGTTGTTGCGAGCGTCGTCCGACGACCCCACTGACATGCATAATGCGTGCGCTTTACATCCCCGTACACCTTACAATCCTACCACTATTTGAGAACCGCGAAGTATATGTTCATTGTAAAATATGACAATGTTAGTTATAAATTGTTCAAGGTTTAACGAAGTCTAAGCATCGGATGATAAGCTTAGATCATGGTTGTCGAATTTAAATTATAATGTTCTTATTAATTATATGATAATAACTATTAGCTATAATGAAAAACGACACACCAAGAGAACCAACATTGGCGTTTCTGCACGTATATATATTTAGGTATATACATACACGTATGTTAATGTATTCAAAAATGCAAATAGAAGAGATGCTAAATAGAAAAAGACTCGAGTCGCTCACGTAGAACAATAGGTTAGTTTCGAGAGAAATCAAAGTAGGTTCTAAAGTAAATATTTTATTAATTTTTATATATTTTATTTACACCCAATACGTTAGTATCGGATCTGTTAAATCATCATCTCATTACAGTTATATAGTCAAGGCACGACTTAGTGGTAGTTTTATAACATTAAATACAAGTAAAGAAAGCAGAAAATTAAACAAGAGTGTCTCCGTGCATAAACAAATAAATCAAAACAGCAATATGTCTCAAAGATAAGTATACTTGGAAAATTTTCAGCAGTAGCGATTGTATTCTTACAAAATATTAAGCGGAAGTTTAAAAGCTATTAAAGTTATCTCGCGTCTTTGTAGCCACCCAAGTGAGGCAGCCGCGACGTTCACAACGCCATTATGTCAAACATTTTGGCGGTATTACCGTTCAAACATGCCTTTATACGATCCCTCTACGACGAGATCCTGACACTCATTGTGCTAATGTGATTAACCGTCTTATAGTTAAAGTACCAATAGCCTCATACTTATCTTTAATTGCGAGGGTTGCGTCTACAGATATAAATAATTGATAGTTATCTCGCGTGAGGTAAGGTATTGTTATATCGATTATTATAAACTTGATCGCGTTATTTTCAATCTTGTTTTTTAGGGTTCCGTACGCAAAGGGTAAAACGGGAACCTATTGCTAAGACTCCGCTGTCCGTCTGTCTGTGTGTCTTTCCGTCTGTCACCAGGCTGTATCTCATAAGCCGCGATAATTAGACAGATAAAATTTTCACAGATGATGTATTTCTGTTGCCGCTATAATAACAAATACTAAAAAAATAGAATAAAATAGATATTTAAGGGGGCTCCCATACAACAAACGTGATTTTGTATAGACAATGGAACCCTTGTCTTCGAGTCCGACTCGCACTTGGCTGGGTTTTTTTTTATCCTTATGATCCTGGTGGAACCCGAGACAAAATTATGAAAAATTTATTTTTTTATAGAAGAATATGGCAAATGATTTGCCCGATCGAGGCCTTCCATTTGTGCAACAGATGTTGTTGCAGGCTCAACCACTGTAACATGTCGTACTGTCATCGGTTCTTGCTAAACGACTGCTAATTTTAAACTACACGTCCTCAAGTAAATAAAAATTGCATTTGTAGATTGCGTACGGTGTCTATCTAGATAGAATAGATACATACCAACGAAGCTAATAAAAGTGGTAGTTGGAAAAATTGCAAATAAATACTTTTTGGTACAAGCAGCTGCATCAGACGATTAGGTTTTAAGTTTAACGTTTAGCTATTGACAATCCACAGCTAATTTTACACCTTGCTTACTAGTAAACGTAATATGAATAATCCATTTTAATTCACAAATCGCATTAGGCATTTGAATCGTGACTGAAGCAAAAACTATTCAACACAACATCTCAGATAAGATCAATGCGTATAAAAACGACACGTTGAATCAGACAAGACGACGTTCTAGTTTAGAAAATTTAAACACTTTTTTATAACTATTGTGGCTAAGAACGTGTTATCGCTGTATCCATTGAAAAACGTGTGCCAAAAACGGATATGAATGTAGCTAGTACTCACTCAGTTAAGATCGTTTACGGTTCATTTAGAGCTATTTAATTCGCCTTTTATAACCGCCGCGAACCTGTTTGACTGTTTTTATACCTTAACAACATTGTGACTCAAGGCAGGTTTCTCTAGGGAATTGTAAAAATGGTATTCCTAATATGGCAAATCTTAGTCGTTTTCTAACAACTAACAATGTGGAATTAAGCAAGTTAATGGTTGTAGTAGATATATCATTCAAATATCAACCTTTTCTGAATGTAGTCGATTTAGAAAAAGTAGAATTTGATAAAAAAATAGAACAGAGTCTGGTCCTTGATAAATAGTATAATTTATTGGCATAAAATTAAGGAAAGTAAGGAAGGAAGCCATATAGCTAATACTAATAAATAATTATTAAATGTATTTGCTATTAAAATGGCAAGTATATTTTAAAATTCTTATAACCATCAATATTTTAAAAGCCACCATCACAACCTTTCTATCGCATACAAGTTCATAGCGATACAAAATAAAAGCACCTTACGCTATAAAGAGCTGAATTTTATTTTACTTCCTACGGTACGGTGGAAAACTTTGCTATATCCGGCTTACAGAGTAAGCTCCCACCGATAGACCGAACGGCGTTGTTAAGGACCAAGATATCTATTGGGTAGTCGCCGCCAGAACCGATATAGCCGCTGGTACGCCTGGTGTTTTATTGGCTCAATTACTTCGATACTATGAGCTTGCGACTGAATAGACTGAATAGTTGGGTACTAGAAGAAAATGTTTCAGCGTAACCTCGTCAATAGCGTGTTTTGCAAGTAATGTTATTTCTTGGTGTCTTGAGATTATTTAGATACATATTTTAAACAAAATCAAACTTTTATTAATTTAAATATCTAAACGTTTGTCATGAGGCGGGAACATAGATATTATGGATTAGCATTTGATATGGTCCAAATTCCAAAGATATATTTAGGACCATGTCAAGGTGGACTGATGATTTCGTCTGCTCCAGAAGTCCACATGAAGAGGGAGGCAAGGGTGAAGTCCCTTTCCTTCTTTCTTTCTTTGTGGCAATTTATGGGGAAGGCCTAAGTGTGTTGGATACTAAAATATACACATCTTGTGCATCTTCAGAATCATGCACACTCGACTGTTAATGTTGACCTTCTTTAGTATGCTGTATGTCATAAATTTTGATTTGAAATTTAGTCAGAGTCGGAGGTATAAACAATCAACGTTGTTATTGGTTTTAAAAAAGAACGCTGGGTACATATGAGTTAAATAAAAGTCAATAAAATATTTTCGTATTTATTGCCGATGTGCCGTACGCTTTTCGACGTCAACATTTTTAGTACAACACTTAATTAAAGCGATCTGTCGTGTTCGCAGTCGGGAGTGAGACGCTTCCGTCAGCCGGCTTTGCGAATCTCGGCGTTATAGATATTAAAATTTATTTATGAATACGTCTGCAAGTGATAAAATGGCATTTCGCCGGTGCCCGTGTGTTTGCCTGTCGACCGATTTCTGCGAAACGGCGTAATTAATTATGGCCGGAGTCGCTCCGAGCGAGCGTCGCGCCCTCCCAGCTTTTGTTTTTGCACACCATTTGCAGAACAATGCCGCGCGCGCGACTTTTATCTCGTAGCAAACAAACGAAGACCCGTGTCAGCTTTTTGTTTCGCCCGCTTTCGCGACGCTCGCAATTCTATCTCCAATTTATTAAGACTATTCTTAAAGCGATGCTTGTATTTCGCTCGGTCGAATATTTCAATCGACCACGAAATACCGATGTCACAAAGAATTAAGTTATGTCTTAAGAAAAGAGTAAACCTTCAGTTTTGATTTAATACTTTCGGATTCAAAGAGTATTTCGAAGCGCGTTACATTGTTTCAAATAAATTCCTTTTTAAAGGCGCGAGATTGAGTCAGCGCGTTGTCTTTTTATTACGTCCATATTTATAGTGATGCTCTAATGGAAAGATCAAACGCGGGGTAGTTAATTTTAATGTGTTCAGTGTAAACGGCACAGAGACCGTTAGATATAATTAGAGGCATCGGTAAGCCCCTTTGCATTGCGCTGCTCGCCCACAGTATTTTGATCTCGTTGACATTTATTATGTCACCAGCTCCGCGCTCGTAACGAGCTGGTTCGTATTTTCAGTGTCGCCATAGACTGGACTCCAGTTTCTAACCATAGATCTACGAACAATTCAATTCAAATCACTAGAGAATTATAAATTCAATGTAGGAACGTTTCAACTTAAATAGGTCAATGGACACATCAAGTTTAGTTAATAACTACAATATTGTTTATACTTCATAAAATGTTAAGCACATTTCAACAGATGTAGTAGGTGCTTTAAGTGAAAATATAAGAGACAACTAAACTTATAGTTTATATTAGCTTTTTTTCAGTACTGAAGGATTACTGTACTATTCAGTTGATTGTGAACTGACACACCTATTCACTATATAGCACGATGCTTAATACGTAGAAATACGATTTCCGTTACATGATGTTTATTGTGCGGTCACTTGCACTTATGTTACCAAGTTTGTGTAGTGTTGTGTGAATAAGTTTGTTTAGACTTTTAATTTTTGTTTCTGGTACATCCATATTTGTGAATAGTTCACAACTTAATGATCGGTGAATTTCAAACGAGTGGAAAGCGAAACTTGTTTTATGGTGTAGGAAGTTCTGTCGGCGGGGCGCACGCCGCGTCTCGGGCCGAGCTCTCATCAAGCCTAAGAGCCATTACCGCGCCACTCTTCGCCCTTCGCGCCGCAGCTGATTGCTATAATTTTCGGTACTCGCATAACGTGTAATTATTTAATAAAAGGCGTCAATTGTATAACCACAACACTCAAACGGACGGCTGTTCGAATATTTTAATGTACTTTTTATTATAATAAGTACAAGGTCTTATGTTAAATCGGACGGAATTGAAGTTTACGTGACTATGTTTTATTTGTTGTAAGGCTGTATGTTTATTTTTAGTATAGTACAACATGTTTTACTAAATCGTATGTATTTAGTTAACATGACTATAAGTCAATATATTTCCTATTACCTATATGCCTATAAACTGTAGCAAAATATCAAATGTAGCATGTAACCTTAACTTCCTTGTACGCTAAGATTAAATGTGCTGTTCATTATTCATTATTCACGTGCTATTTATCAAATTGACCCGTAAATGGCGAACAGATTTGTTCCCACAATATCCATCCATACATATCTAAATATGACATTACCATTAAACTCAGAAGTAAATCAAGTGCAGAAGATTAACATATGGCCGTCGTCGAGAAAAATAAAAAGCCGTACATCATCAGGTCGAGAATAATGAAGGAATTCACGCAGACATGAAGACGTGGACGTGTGAATTATTAGCGGGGGTGTTTAAACCGAGTAGTGAAACGAAACGGAACGGGTGTTCGCGAGTGCACAAATTATTCACAAGCCGGAATACAGTACGATTCGACACGAGACACCGAGCTGCAACTCCGTGGGCGAATATGGTCTTGTCCTAACTTCGATGCTTGTACATTGTGGCTATTTCTAACGCGGCTCACGTTCCCTTCGACCGAATGCTTTGAAGTCGCATACTCTTTTTGCGATTTTAGCCGACAACTGTACGGACGGTGAAATATTTTCGGGAACTATCTATCCTAACTGGCGATCGAAGATTTTATACCTCGCTTTATGGAAACAAAAATGTTTGAAGTTTACTCGATTTCTTATAAAAACTATAAGTTTTCTCATATAATTGGAGCATTAAATTTAATTGCCTGTGCTTAAAATGCTGCATCTTTTGAGTGCGTATCTGGCCAAATACAAATCGAACATTTCGATGATTTATTTTTAATTCAATATTTTCCAATATTTTAGTGGAAAGTAGAAAATATCTGTCACTCCTTAAGAATAATCATCTATGAAGGAACCTTTCCCAACGGGTAAAGAATTTGTTGTGATTTTAGAGCCCACTCCCAGAGAGGGAGGGAATATACTCAAAATATTTTCACTTAACCTTACCTTTCACCCAAGAATACGGTATCTTTTAAAGATTTCCACACCGATACCTTAAATAAGGTTGTCACTTAAGTTCGAATAATTTCAGTTAAAAGCGTATAGCAATGGCTAGCTCTGTTTAACCCGATTAAATTAAAAAGACACGAGAACAACTTTTGTTAAGTCATTTATCAATGTAAATAAATTTAGCCGTTATCTAGGCCGTGCATAGGGTTGTCAAAGCAACTTATTTTCAGTTGAACGCGGGACGAGATTATAGAGTGCCGTTAAACTGGGCGCGTGGGCGTTGCATATATAACCCGGCGGCTTCGGCGAAATCTTTTAAAGAGGTAATTTGTTTCTTTCAACGTCCGTCTCACAGTTGATAACAATGTATAAAAGCGATAAGTTTGTCGTCGTTGGATAAGTTCAAGGGGATCGGAATGTTTCATTAATTTTTCTACGTCGATAAATATTTATCTTATATACTTTGTGGTATATGTACCCGTATCAAATAACAAGTCAATGATCTTGTGGTTGTTTATGGGATCGCCTCTGTGCTCTAAAATACTTGACTGGACTAAGATAATGACGGAATAAAATTTGTGTCTATATATAATTATAAAACGTATCCGGGGAATGGTTTCACGTTTCTTCAATATGTGAAAGTTTTTCTTTTGTAATTACACGAAAATATCTGCGCAACTGTTGTTAAATACAAAATATAAACCAAAAACTTCATTCTTATTTTTTTGTGTAACTGAAATATATAATAAATATGAAAAATATGAATAATATATGTATGTGTGTAATATTTTTCCTTTCTTAAATAAGAAAGCGTTATAATAATGAAGTTCAGCGCTTTCAGATTGCAACTTTATTTATGGCGAGACTATTTCAAGTTAACATTAAATATGTGCAACAGATGTCAGAGCGTGCTCTAAAACATTTTAAGTCGAGCATACTTAACGAAGAAAAAGAGTACATACTCGAGAGATCCTGAAAATTGAAACTGAAAAGGAAAGCGAAAACAGTAGAGTCATAACATCCGATCCGTGAAAACTGCCACTGGATATGCGAGAGGCGTCACGGCTATGTTTTACGACAGTGGAAGGGCGAATAGAAATAAAAGGGGAAGGAGCTCAAGACGTTAAACGTACCGCTATGTCTTCGACCAAATTAAAAGCCGATGATTTATAGCGCGCCACGGTTACGAGGAGCGTTTCTTTTATCACTGTGAACTCGCCAATGAAACATTGTAATTCCGTGGAACGCTGCCATTTAATAAATCATCACACGCACGGCTTGTGACGAAATGAAGCTTTATGGAAAAATCTTTTATAATTGTGCCTTGCTGAAACTCTTAGTTGATGTTGGTTAAATAGCTTTATGTTTATTCCATCGGATTATTGGCGCAAAGGGGGTAAAAGAAATAAAAACTTTATAGTAAGTAGATTGAAACATCACAAAGGAATGTACTAAATAAAAAAAATTGTTGACTTGTTGTTTCTCAGTTTTTAGAAAAGAAGCAATAAGATTATAAGCATGAATGGGAGAGTAAATACGTAAATATTTTTTTCAAGGACCGTAAAAAAAAGAATAATACTTAAATACATAAATCTCTACCTAATTAGCCGACGTGCGTAATAAATTTAATAAAAAAAATACATGTGTAGCGAAAAACAAGACACAGAATGCATCGGCCTGGTATCAAACTAAGAACCGTGGCATGAAATTAATATAACCAACTAGGCTACAGATTAATAACAGTTATTTTTGCAGTATTTAAACCAGACAGTGTATAAGAATTTTAAAATATTGTGTTCCTAACCTAACCTAACTTTATACAAGTACAATGATTCTGACATTAATTTTCTATTATAATAGTAATACTTCTATATAGTACAGTAAAATCTGTATTGACTTCAGAGTGCAATAAATTCTATTGCCATAAATTGTATATAACATGATTATCCCGTAGAACCATTCTTACTTCCACTTCATTATACCGTGTTATCAATACCACTCGGCACGAGTATCAGACATATAGGATTACCGTACATACCCTATTCAAACCCCCGTGTTTGATAGCACTTAAGCTTCAACAGTAGACATATCACAATTGACTTAAAGATCCTACGAATATCGAATTG
>JWHW01022544.1:515272-537356 GCA_000931545.1 Papilio glaucus
GGCCGTCGTAAAAAGTAATAGGCCTTCCTGTCGATGTGAAAAACCCACCTTTTGTTAAAGACCCTGCTTAAAATGAGAATTTCTTTTCCGAAAGGGCGCTTTGTTTTTCTTATTACCTGCTTCTGTTTAAGTATACATTAGCAACGAATGGATAGGAAGGATATGAGCGAAGAAAAGATGACGGAAAATGTTACATACTTGGTAGTGAAGGAAGTCTTATATCAGAAAATGTATACCAAATATTAACAAAGAAATTTATGTCGTGGTTAAACCCAAACTAATAATATGTCTCATACTTTTTAAAAATATATCAGTTCCTATACCTTCTAACACCAGATGTTATTGTATTGTATATCACTACTTGAATTTAACAAACTGACCAACTCCCAAATGTTATGTTCGAAAGCAAGCATTTAACACTGTGCATACATTTATGAAAGTGTATTATTTAATATCAAGAGTCAAACTAAAATCTGCGAGTAGCTATTCAAGCTACATATTATAAATAAAAAAAAAGAGATAACACAAACAGAAAACTACAAATAAGTAATACAAATAAACAAAAAACAGCTACAGCACGAAGCATAACGTAAAACTATCTAATAAATAACTTTTAACAGAATAGATTATAATATTATGCAAAATAGAAAGATTGTAATGTTGCATGATAGTTTTGTATAAGTTTATAATGTTACAACACAGCGGACATAATACAAATCATTGACAGGAAGGTATAAAACCCGTGACGGTGGCGTTCATGTAAACAGCTTCCGCCTGGAATCTGCTCAGATTAATATCATAGGATCAACAATGATTAATTATAGATCCGGAATCCCTGCCACTGAGTTATAAGCACTCAGAACATAATTACCATGTTACTAGCATCCGCCCGGGTAATATAGCATACGTTTAACAGTGGTAGAGCCCACAACAACAACATCTGTTGCACGAATGGGCCGGCTCGACCAGTGGAATACCACGAACTCTCAGAAGGCAGGCGTGAAGTAGAAGTATTCTGCGTTTGTCTGATGAGTGAGGGGCCGAAGCCCCAAATCCAGTCCTCTTTTCTGTTGATACCTTCCTCTGTCCAGGCAACACGTGTCTGCAATTTACTAGCTTGTTGCATATGCTTATGGGTATCAATTTATAAGAGATGAGCTTGTTCGTTTGCCACCTTCTACCATGAATAAGTACTCCATAATTTTTCTCATAGATATATCCGCCTAGCCTACATCCTTACATCTTTAATAATCATCTATGTTTTTCAGCTAATTTATACAATTCCTTTAAGAATTATATATACTTAAACCTTCACATGAGTCACTCAGTACTTTGGTGATAATCAAGTCATGACAAATGGATGAAAGGTTTAGTTTATCGGGTTCAAATACATGGTGAGGCAATGATGTAACACAAAAAATAGCATAAAGTATCATTGCAGCAAGTGAAGTGTTAGCACTTACTATTATCTACAGCCAGGTAAACACGTGTGACGTGTTACGACAGGCTAGACGACAACAGATGTTGAAGTGTTGCGTCAATACACTAACTTACGCCGTCATCTGTAATAATCTTTATCGTCTTCATTGAGATAAAAACTATCCTTTCCTACGTATAAGGATAGCAATAGATATCAGCCATTATAAAACCTATTGTGTTAGTGTTTAGTTGTTTATAATCTGTATTAGAAATTACCAGTATTAGATACTAAACATGGGTACAGATAACAAATTGTCTACTTTTGGAAGAGAGAGCTTGTCCTAAGTCTGAAGAAGGTGAACTTGTCGTAGGACGTTATAATGTTGCAAGTACAGCAACCCCATTACTTATATTTATAATACTGAAGTATATACTCTTGTTATTTAACTCAAATTATCTAACCTATAAAGATATGCATCGAAGATATAAAACGATACCGATAAGCCTCTGGTAAGGCAATGCACGGCTGCACCCTGGGGGTAGTTCGCCCTGCCTATCTCCATTTTTTATAGTCACCTCTGTATTTGCTTTTCATGTTACACTAATGGATTGGCTTAGTCTGGGCCTTTGGGGAAATTGAGCTCGTATTGTTTATAACATTATAAAGTTAACGGCTATGGAACTACAATTGCTGACATTTGCTTTATAGTAGAAAACGTCATAGCTCACTGATTACATAAATGTTACACTTCGGGTACTAGCTTCAGTTCCCACATCGGGCAAAATATTTTATAACATTTTTTGCACGCTAAAAATATACAAATATTCGTTATTTTTTTAATAAATGAATGATTATATGAATTACACCGGGCAAGACATATATA
Organism: Papilio glaucus; assembly: GCA_000931545.1. NCBI lineage: Eukaryota > Metazoa > Arthropoda > Insecta > Lepidoptera > Papilionidae > Papilio > Papilio glaucus. Next base: position 517,576 of record JWHW01022544.1, read on the forward strand.
CGATATAATACAATTTACGTATTAATAGGGAATCCCAGCGTCTGTTACAGTTTGCTTTGTTCTAAGTCACACAGACGTTAATGAAATTGGATCTTATGTAAATAACAAAACTTACGCTAAAATTATTCAACAGAAAGCAATGCATTTCGATGAAATATATTCAAATGAGATGTAGGTAAGTGGGCAGAGTGAACCAGATAGCAACAGACCGCCGTATAATTTGCGAACACGGCTTATTTTCGATCAGCATCGAATGATAAATGTATTCTCCATGGAAATAGGCCGGGAGCTGATATTTGTTAACATAAAATTATACTCGCAAATTAATTTCAATACTCCAAGTTACTCGCACAACGCAATGATATATTAATACTTAATGAATATAACGTTCAAAACAAATCCTATCGTGTTTGTTTGTACTATCGACATGCATTATTTATTAAATTGAATCGTGAAATACTTAATTCTATTTGAAAGTGTATTTCGTCATCTATTTGCGTTAGTTTAACGAGCATTCTAAAACATATTTGCATAGAATCGTGCTAGATATTGTATCTTTTGTTTCTGTTTTTGACTTTAGTTTTCGATATCGTAAACATTCATATAGCATTTGTACAGTGTAGACAACTGTGGTAGAGCTGGGAAGCGACGACAGTCTCTGCATAAATGGGCCGGTTCAACCGAGAAGAACCGCGACATGATAGAAGACTGATGTGAAGATGTATACAATGGTTCTGCCTGGATGTATGCGTTGAAACCGGACTTCCCTTTCTAACTTTTCGTTCTTTTTTCCTTATCGATCCCTCCGCTGTACAATGTAAAGGCTGGCAAAACATCTGCAATCATCTGAACTGAACTGACACAGAAGGGTAATAATATGATGATAATTATAAAGTCAGTCGGGTCTTTTGTTTGTTTGTTTTTTATTTATTAAATATTACTTGTTGCGGGTGGTTATATGTAGAGGTGGTAACTTAATAATAGATAAACCATTATTTGTTTTGCAGCTTTTCCATTAAAGAAATACAACAAAAACTCGAGCCATTAAATTTCCTACCGACACTTGCACTAACTTTACAATAACGAAGTTAACATCAAAGTAACCAGTTCCCATATTACCGTAGCAATTTATATTCTCTTGATAACAATAAAATTGAATAGGAACGACGCGTTATTACATTTAAGCGCCAACACTGCCGTCTGAGGGCACGTAGCCACCATAAACGAATTATGTTGCTCTCCAACGCCGGCGGCAATTCGAGCCGTGGCGTCAAATTCGATGCCATTGAAATGTTTGTTTGACGACATACCGAAACGTACAGACGAACAAATAAATGTGATGTGTTCCGGGAATGGTGTTATTTGTTGTATTTTTTATTACGTATGTGTCACAGATGCAATAATTTTCGATATGATGATATATGAAACTGGCTCGCCGACGATTTGTTCAACATTTAATAACGCTTTCAGATTTTTCGTACAACAAGAAAACCCCTTAAGGTGAATGAATATCCTACATTATGAAAGGAGCTTAATGTAAAATTACACGTTCCAATATTCGGATGTGCGTTGATAGGTCAGTCATGTACCTCATAAAAAGTATGTTTTTCTATTTTAGCTTAGTTTTTTAGTTATATTTGAAACATGAAAATGGAAGAAATTGTCGATAGAAGTTTGGAGCCAACAGGCTATTACACTGTTTATTCCATCAGCAACATGGTCTATTAAAGATCATAATGATTATTAATTTTCTTATAATTATAAATTTTGATAATAACATTTATTATTGAAGAACTATTTTAATAGGCTAATAAATTCATTTGTAGTTTTTGCGTCTCTTATCTCTTTTTTTAGCTTGTTATAGATTTATGTATTGGTAACTTTGATCTGTATTTATGTATAATGAATGCCACATATTATGTTCTGTAGTGCTTACAGTAAGCCATAATTCGCTGGCGGTATTGTATCCGCTGATGCAGTTATATATTGCCTTAATAAAAAGCCTTTGCAATAAACTCATTCACATAATAATTCCTGAGGTGTTATGTGGAATGTAATACTCGTTACGTACCAATTAGGATCTGAACCTAGATACCAAGAAATTAAAGTTGCCAATTATTATGCCGTACGTGGCGATCGTAAAACTTTATGGTCTACAGATTTCTATCGTTATCTTTTGTATGGCTGAACACACATAACGAGTACATCATGATACGATATCAAATAACTACATAAACCCTGTATTGGTAAATTCAATGCGCTTATCGAAAATGCTTTCGCAATCTTTTTAAAAAAGATAACGATTTAACACTTTGGGTAAACACTTAAACATGTAAGCTCTCACGGCTTCAGCAGACTAATGTAATTGTCATATAAGAGTTCAGCTGTGACAATTGGACCTTAAGTAGCGGTAGCTCTTTAGTTAATTTAAATAAGTTACTTTAACCTTATCACATTACCTCAAAACTATAATAAGGTATTTATTGAAAAATGTCTGTGATGTTGAAAATATAGATATAAGCAAACAGGCCAGGCTTACGATTCAGCTACTTTAATTGTGTCATTATGGTCTTCCAATGGTGTTATAATGGTATGACGTATAACGGACATGAATGTGGAGCTACCCAAGATATTATTTATATTTTGTTTGGCTCCAATTGAGGTTTCTCATCATCAAATTTTACTTACTCGTTTCATAGTTTAAGCACATAAAGATACGGTAATAATTAACCATGATCTAATAATATCCTTGCGTAAAAAGTAAATAGTATATTGGAGCGGGGCTCGCGCTGCTCATGGCTTATCGTCTTAATCTGAGAGCTGGATTAAGCTTCACTTTTTCGCGAAATCACCCACATAAAACTGTTATTGTGTTCATCCAATTACTTTTCTAATTTATTTTTGTTCTACATTTACTATAAAAGTTGAATTAAATTAAGAAAAATTAATTCATGAATATTCACTAATAAATTTCGAGACAATGCACTCTGGGTTTTATTAATTATCTGATAACTATATATAAAAGCGGGAACAATTCTTTGATAAATCTGTTGATTTAAAATTTACTAAATGTTCAAGAATTAGACATTGAGAAACAGTGAGAGATATTTGTATTGATTCTTTTAATTTATTTCACTTTATCATAGTTAAAGATTGGCTCCAGGTCACAGTGATCCACGGGTCATGTCATGCAGGGATTGTTATTTTTTACTTTCAGATTCTACGTCTACTTCGATACCGCTTCGCTTACGACGTCCGTCCGTAGGAAAATATGTTTTCGTCTCGAATGTACATTAGATTTAAAAATAAATGAAGTGAAACTGTGACATAATTCCAGAGGTTTGTTTAAAGCACTAGTCTCTATTACTTTTCCAGATGCGCTCTAGCAAATAACAACAGCGGAAGACAAAGACGGCTCTAGTGTACTTAAGCCAGATTACGGTACTTATCTTATTCGGCGACCGTGTAGTTTACTAAATTGCGCGATCCAAAGCTTTAACTACGTTGAAATAATTAGAAGTGTACTCAGGATTATATTTTCTAGAGAGCTTCCACGAACGGTACGGATGTAATTTGACTTGAATGGCCCTTTGTTCCATTTCTAAAATGTCCTGATAAAGGAAATCTCGTTTCGTAACGAAAAGGTTTCCATAAACGTTGATAGTAAGCCAAGACGGGAATAAATTGAGAATCGAGATTTATTGCCGAATGCTCTTAAGGCGTTGGGCATTGTGATCGGCTAAAATATCTTTACTCTTTGCAATGGCTAATATTAATTAATGAGTAAATGGGAACTAGATTTTTCAGGAAGAACAATAATTGATTCTATCCTGGTCTAACCAACATTTGTCTTATGTAATGTCTACCTTAATCTAGATCCAATATGTATACTTTCAAAGAATTACTCAAGACTAGTTCTAAGTCTTGTTGAAAGAATGGGTGAAGAGAGAATAACAAAACAAATTAATGTTGCAAAATTCAGGGGCAGTGTTGGTAGGGGACGCCCTAGGAAAACTTAAATCGATCAAATTAGTGACTTACTAAAAAGGACGATATAAGGAGCACCCATAACCGACGAGCATGCATGCGTAGATGTATGAATGTAGAAGAAGCGAAATCCATAATCCCTGCCTACCTCTCTGGGTTACGGGCGTGAGCGTATATTTATTTATTTATACATATTAACCACGCACTACTCCAACTTCTTGAAATGTTCTAAAAGCTGACTAAATAGAAACCCGAGAACAGCAGCATTCTCTTTCATACTTACAACAAATCTCCTTAAGAGAGATTTAATTCAATGAAAGCCTTCTTAAAGCTTAGGATTTACATTTGTAATTAATTATATTAAAGCCATCGTGTATACCACCGACTGCAGAGTTGAACAGTCTTTGATACTAATTTAACTGTACAGGTATAGCAAGTGAATACCATGAAACAAACAACCTTTATAATAGCTATCTATATGGCTAATACAAATATTGCAGTGTGAATGGCTTGTCATTAACGTAACAATGTTACATATATAATCATCTCCCTGCCCTTTTCCCACTTACGAGTATCTAGAGTCGGCACAGTATGACTGTAGTCCATACAATAGTATAGGTTTTGGATAGTTTTTACGGCCTGCCTGACGCAAACCCACCTCGAAAATAATTGGTCGTACTTAAGTCTTATTTTGCCAGTGTAATCAAAGACAATTCCGCTGCCGAGACCGTTTTTACAAGCATTGTTATAGGTTTAGGGCGTCCCTTCTGGATAGACTCGCCGTTAATGTGTTGCTGACCGGCATTCATCTCTTCTAAAATATTAGTATACTACAAAAAAGGAATAAAACTATTTGCCATCCATACTGGAAATGTTGAAGGGTGCCGAGTTCGATACGGGTGTGTAGCTCGATGCAGCTGTATTCGACACGTGGGTGAAACCTCTTTTGCCCTTTTGCCTTGCTATTTGAATGTCATAATTCTCTTCTTCGTTCTAAGAGATAATATGACATATCGTAGTGCTTCTTGTTACCTTTTACTAGTAGAAGCTACCACTGCTGCTGCCCTTATTTCTGTGTTTACTAAACATTTTTGCGTTTCAGTTTAGAGGATGGGAAGGAAGATAGTGATTTAACTGGGCTAACAAGTTTACCATCGTATGTCTCAGTGTGACTAACGCAAACGCATACGTTACTTCAAGGTATTCGATTGGACGCATTAAGACGCCTTTAGTCATTTTTATATTTACATTTCCGGTTCGTGAAATAACGTCTTTTCAAAGACTTGTAATGCTTGAATAACGACGTACTTGATTACTAAGTTGTTTGTTATTTACATCACCCTCAAAGGTCGTTTTTATACGTTCTATACCGTAAAGCTCACTCGACATGCAAACCAAAACAATAAAAGACTCGAAATAAAAATATAAAACGATGCTTTTATGACTCGATTCCTAGCAACGTGTAACTGCTTTGAATCACTCGCCGCATCGTGGCTTTAATACCATTTTGAATACACATACGGACACAACAATAAAACAACGTATTTTCAAAAAGTTTCTTTATTTCTTGTTTACGACAAAACAACTGACACTGAAAATATTTCATTACAAAAACAAAACAACTCCATATTTAACGGTTTAAATTTATTTAAGGAAGTGAATTATAGACAGTTAAAACTTTGGAAATGTGAAATTTTCGAAAAGTAAAATTATAAATTACACTACTGTTATATTAACATCTAATAGACGAATTTAATATAAATATCACAGTCAACGATTATACAACTAATACGCTAATACTAAATGTAAAGGGCAGTTACAGGGCAATAATTGTCTCGAATAATTCCGAGCATTGAGATATACAGCGGTGTATATGCATTTAAGAGATACTCCCATACAACGATCAAAAAGTGAAACTAGTCTATACTGTGACTAGAATTAGGATTAAGTTATATTATACAAGTATCAAAACATCAGTATCTATGATTACACATTAAAACACTACAAAAGGAATTCAACTACTTTTTGCTTACAATCTTTAGGATTTTTTTTGTTTAATGTTACTTTTTAATTAAACGTACGTTCACGTGTTTTATCTATTTGGTAGTATATATCCGTACAGTTTTTCGAATTCTCTCAGAGATATACAACGATAGAATGAATGCGTTATTAGTATGATGATATATATATATATATATATATATGATGCGTTATGATTTCTTCTTTTCCTAAATTTACGTCTTTTTATCGTGCATACGTTTTTACCTAAAGATTGTGTTTTAATTACAGATTCTACATTATCATATAAGTTTTAAACATTGATATTGATTATTGCTTCAAGTTTCTCATAATTCTCTAAAGACATCAAACTTATGCGACTATTAAAATCTTCACTTCTTACCGTCGGGACTCTGTAAAGAATAAGTATGATTAAAATAAAGTAATGCAAATGAAACATGGCCAATAAGAAAAGTAAGCGTACCTCATACGGCGGAGGCGGCAGTATATCACTCAGATTTATTTGACAGCCCTGTTCGCTCTTCGCTACGTTAGAATGTCTGCCCGACTGAATGGGAATCTTGAAACTGTTCTCTCTACCGAGCCAGTGCCACTGGGGATAATCGTATTCTAAATCATTGGCCGGACACACTTTACTTTTGTCCTGTCTACTCCGCGATCCGGACCTGTTGGTATGGCACGAGGCGCAATCATCTTCGATAACATTGATTTCGTTGTGCACATTCTCGTGTCGCAACTCTCTGTAGTCTTTAGTCGATCTACTCGACGTACTGTGACAACAAGTGGAACATTCCCCATTAGAGTACTGAATGCTCCCGTTGCACGACCTAACAATGCTATTGTTGTGGGATCGCCTTTCCGGACAATTTCTCAGGTCTCCGATTTCGTTATTGTCCTGTGTGGAAAATGATGCGTTGTTTATTGCATTTCATTTATTGTTTAAACTGAGACATACATATTAAATAGAATTAGAATTTAAAATGGGCACATAATTAACCACATTTTTTATAATTATATCCTCAACGTTACGCACGGCCATCTGATCCCAAACTAAGCATCGGATGGGAATCGAACCCACGACCTGCGGCGTGAAAATCACGTATCTTACTAACCACGCCAATTGACGACGTTGGTCCACGACGACAATAGACTATTGGCATATCACCAAGATATTAAGAATTTACGGAATATTACTGTGTTAGTAAGAAGTTACTGATTATGACAAAATGTATCGATATCCGTAACTAGAACTCCGTAAATATTTACTTGTAACTTATTTACCTTATGATGAAACGTATAGAAACAAAATTTAATGGCACGAATTTCTTATATCAGATCGATAGGTACTACTATGTAAAGAAATGTAGGAGATAATCTTGTTTCGGTCGGTAGAAACTTATTTAGTCAATCTACAGCTACCATAATAAAGTTTAATAACTGTATCGAAAGAAAAAAAATAACTTTAACGAGACTTCAAGCCATTGAGGGCATTAAGCAGTAATAATTAATTCCACAGCACAGCAAAAGTTTAAATTTATGTATACAAAGAGTCACAGGCGCACAGGCGTCGGTGTGAAGTTGCGCAAAACGAGCCCTGCATTTGTAATCTTATCGAATGTCAACAATGAGATTCTCATAGCTTATCGTGTGGTACCTTGAAATTTAGTTCTGTGTAAATAGCGCTCGACGCGTACGGCTCCGGCGGGACGCGCTTCATCCTGTCCACACTGGACGCGTCCAGTCCTTGGATAGAGTTCTGAGGCAGGCAGTACTCCGGTTCTACGTTTAGAATGTTCGTAGATTGACCTCCTATGACAAAACGTGAAAAAATAATCGCATACACAAAAGACAGTTAAAATTGCATTATAAATGGAAAAGGTATGTTCGGGGTTTTGAACATATTGATGGGCTAAGTAACAGAAAAGAGACGAACAAAATTTACGATCAAAGTAAATGGCAGTGAAAGATCGAGGTATATGTAAACCAGTTTGGTAACATATTTCAAAAAGCTATGTTGACTCGTAACTCGAGGTATAATTCGTACTTTATAGATACGACACAACTGTTGTACGTCTTTAGCATCCACACAAGTTTTTATAATAGTCGGTAATGGATTATCTTAATATCACTTTTATTTTGATATTATCATTCTAGTAAATATTTATTTAGGATATCTTCCACCGATACTACAGATGTTGCATTACAAATTGTTTCTCTATCTCATTCTTAATTTAAAAATAAAACAATGCAGTAACTTTGGTAAAATAATTTATTATTCTATATTATTCACTAGCATAAAATAAAATAAAGGGGTAGTTTAAAGAGAAACTTTTCATCTTTATGGAGTAATTTGTTTGTTATTTATACAGCATTTGATCACACCTAATTATTAATAGGATAACTTTGCACATTAACTCGTTTATCGAGCTATTACGAAGAACATTAATGAACTCTGTGGATTTTGTAGTGTTGCGAGTGTCATAAAGAGTAAACTAAAATATGTTATCGCCATTTAAGATGCAGCTTTATTTAGGTTTTATAACGATTAATATTAACTAATAATAAGTGGCAAACGAAATATGGTTTGTATTAGCTTAATAACAATTTACTCCTTTTATAAAAAAACAATCGAACGTTTTGTGTCAGAGAGTAAAAATAATCACCCAAACAGTGAGAACGATGTTGTATTGGTAACAATGATTATATCAAAAATCTAAAATAAATCCGGTTAAAACCACTAGTTACCTTGTAACAGAGTCTGATGGCAGTTTCCGACGTCTAACGGAGGTTCGTTTGGCGGCGAGAACACAGGCCGTTCGCGGAGCCAGATCGTGTCTTTATTCAATAGACACTGCTGCGCCGTAACAATCGACTGACCTACAATTGGGTTCAATGTCTCAATTACTTAGTCAATTTCATCTAAAATAAGGGCCCATTCACAATGAAAACGCATGGCTATTTACACATGGACGTTTTTACGCATAATTTCTAAAACGCTGTAAAGTAAGTTAAGGCGGTTGAACCGTTAAGGCGTTAAAACGCCTCTAAAAAAAGTAGATTATGGCGAAATTTTTAAAACACAAACTGTCAGAAAAGAAAAGTTCCATACGGATAAGAATATAAATCGTAATATATGCAATCCAAATTATACGAGTAATCAAGTAAAAAAATAATCGAAAAAAGTTCCAGCGAGGAAGATACGATACGCAGGCGTGCGAAGCCCGGGTAATGGCTAGTGTATATATAAACAGTATTCGTATTTTTTTTATTAAATCAAGGATTTCACATTATCTATATCTGACTACTAAAACACCGAATTGTCCGAGCAACACATGGTGAAAAAAGGCAAGGAAACTTCTTAATTTTGAAACAAGTTAATGCCATATTTTTATATTGTCTTATTTTCAAATGGGGACCAAACAAGTGGGAATAGTATAATTTATGTTACAATGTTTTGGTATTGACACAATAACTAAAAGCAACGAAAAATCAGATGAATAAACTCGCGACGTACCGCCTCCTTTCGCTTTCAGTGTGAATAGGCTCTAAGCGTTAGCGTGTTTACGATGCATTTGTCTCACCAGTGGACTTCTTCCGCTGGACGGTATTCCGTCGCTTAATGTAATAAATACTGAACAGTCCAATAATAATAATAGTGAAAAGAGTCAAACAGAGCGCTAACAGCCAAGTCTCTTGAAGAATGTGGGGAATTTTTGTGTCCTTCGGCGGTTCTGTTCTGTAAGAAAATAACGTCATAAGAATTACTTCGAACAACATAAAATTGTCTTTTATAATCGGAAATATTCTAAGATAGTTCAGGGTATCCCTGTGTAATCTAATAACCGTGGGTTCACACTCCGAAAACATTCATATAAAACGTATTGTCATCTCAGATTTTTCAGAGAGGAAGATAGAGAGAAAGATTGTATCGAGATACGATTTTACCTTGGGTTTACTCACTATACTATAATACTCTGATTGCTAACAAGTCTTAGCTTACCTGTTCACAATCAGAATATTATAATACGAATATAAGTAAAATCTTGATTTAATAATTTTTAAAAGTATGTCGCTGATACCTTGAGAATTCAACGAATCCATGGATAGCTTCGGTGTAGCGTAAATATAGAAATACAACGGGCTATCTATTTTCATTTCGAACGCACTAATACACTTATTATATTCATTATTTTGTTTAAGGTACAAGAAACAATATTAATTTTACACTTACATTTCAAGCGATTGCTTGGATATAATATATGTATAATGTTTTAAAAATAGGCAAGAGTGTCTGTATACTAATAAGTCCGTAAGTAAGTAAGTATATTCATGTTTTTCACACAACACTTTCTACACAAAGGAAACATCTTTTATGTAGAAAAACATGTATATACTTCACAAACAGTATGTCTTCACACGTTGCTGGTGATAAAATAGGAGAGGAAATTGAACCTAACTTACTGTACATAATGCCTCTGCGACTGGGTAGGTACCATATGTATTAGTGCGGGAGCGCTGAAGGGTCCATGTCCCTTGCGCGTGACTGCAGCTGCGCGCGCACTATACCGACCGCCTGCTCGCAGCGAGCTAGCGGTAGCCGCGCGAGTGCGTGCACCCAACGACATCTGTCCAACAACTCTGCCGCCTAAATTACCTCCAACACGGATTTCGATCTGTTATTAAGGAAAGCATTTTTGGTCAACGTATTCTAGTATTTAAAAAACAAAACGACGGACTCATTTTTTTACTGTTACCTGACTACTTTCACTACCAAGACTACAAGTAGAAGAAGATAGTTTACAACTATATAGTCTACTAACCGTAGTAATGTATATGTAAACATTAGGGTAAATAACAGCCTAAAAATAAAGGTAAATAGCAAAGGCTTTAAGGGAACCCCGACCAATGTTCTGTAATTTTTCACGAACAGCTGTCTTTAATGTTTTGTTGTGGTCGGTAAATGAAAACTCACCAAATAACCGGTGAGCTCTCCGTTCCAAGTGTTAGCAGGTGGCGGCTCCCAGCGTATCCTCGCCGAGGTCGCGTTAATTACACTCGCAGTCACAGTCTCGGGTGGCAGCGATGGCACTAAAACAAAATTTATTATTCAACCCATACTTACAACAGCAATAAACGTCACGAAACTAATTCGAATAATTACCATCTTCATCGGTATATCCCGTCATCGAATTTGAAGGTTTTCCCAAGAGCGTCTTATAAAATGGCATAACAAAAACATCGTACTGAGTATACGAGGCCAATCCAGATAGTATGTAACTAGACGATCCGCTATTATCCACATTTGTTAGGGAACCGTTCGCACAGGATGTATCCGATTGAGAGGAATTCATTGTAACATCTTCAGAACTAGAATTACGCCAGTTTAGAGATGTTCCATTGTACCATATTTTTACACCTTCCAAGTACTCATTGTAATCTGTCAGTACCTGAAATGAATATCAATATACTAAATATCTAATTCTCTATAACTTTAAGGAACTTTCGTGAAAATACCTACATCCCAAACAACTTTAAGGGAAGTCGACGACAAAGTTTCCACCCTTCTAAGCTTTAGAACATTTTGCTTTAAATACTTTCTCGCTTGAACTAATTCGTATTCTGTCATTTGTGCTTCATACTCGAAGTCTCCGGATTCTTGTCCTACATGTTGGTTAAAAGCGTCAACGTCTTTCTTTAAAACATTCAAATGAGCCTCTTGCGTTACGCTCCCAGCCGCGTTTACAGCTACGCATATAACTCTTCCTGCGTGTTCTGTTTTTGCGCCGTCTAAATACAATAAACTAGAATTGCTTTTAGTGCACTCGGGAAATAGCAAAACATCTTCTGTCCCTTGTAGAATCCAGAACGTGGTAGGTGTTGGTAAACCTTTAGCTTCGCAAGGTATGGAGACCACGTCGCCCTCCCATGCGGTTAAATTGGACGGTATTTGTGTGAAGTGTGGCAACGCTAAAACAGATGGCCGTATTAAAATAGATCTCGATATCAAAGTATGCCATAAAAATTATATGAGCGAGCTTACAGTATACGGTGAGAGACGCGCTGGATATGCTCGAGCCGGCTACGCTATCGGCCCGGCAGGAGTACACGCCCGCGTCTGTGGCCGACACATGCTCCAGACGCAGAAGGCCGCGGTGTATTGTAGCATGCTTTGGCAGTACACCGTCCTCCTTCACCCATGTTATCGATATCGACGAATCATAGCTCTACAATACAATATACTTGATGATTTTATAGTTCAGCGAAATAAAATAAGTTACGTAATAAAAGACAAGAAAGAAGATTATGAAGTAACGACAAAAATCAAATAATTGTGATTCTTTTCACATTAAAAATCTTTCGTTTTTGGACTTCCTCAATCACCAATTAAGGCAATTATGTATGAAAATTGTAATATAATATTATTATGTAACATTCGGCTTATGCCCAGAGAGAAATTGGCTTACCTACCATTAAATAATTACCGCTACATAATCAACACTCAAAATTGTCGCGGGTGATTTGCGGTGACGTTACTAGCAACCCAATTTAACCCAACCCAAATAGACCCATTTTTTATGTTTATTTAGATATATTTAAATGTTATTAATAGCTTAATATGTACCTGACAATTGAACTCAACATCTTGACCCACTAAAGCAGTAACGTTGTTAGGTTTTACAACAAAATGCGGTCTTCTTAAAACAATCAACGCTGCAGCTCTCGATTGTCTTTCTCCCGCGACGTTTGAAGCCACGCATCTAAAGAGTCCACTATCCGTTGGCAACGTCTCTAATATCTTCAAACTCCCAGTTTCAGTGACTGTTACCCTAAAAATGTTATAAATTTAACAAAAAAGAAATATTTAACTGTATATTATATTACACAATTCCATCCTAGGTGTTTCTTTTAAGGACCTTAATTCTACTCCCAAAGAGAAAAACTATCTGTTTAATGCTTTAAATTTCCTTAAGTTTCAAAAAAATATTTTTTGATCTGAGCATGTTATACGATCCAAATAGCAGGGGTTATATATATAATAAGGGGCAGAGGCTCCGAGATTAATTTGTTAAAACTTGTTTAAGTTAAATAGAACTAGACTCGCATTCTGTCACATTTAGGACATAAAACGTGACCGGAAGTTGTTTGAATTTGGAAAAGTTTCGACGAACTTTTATCATTTATTTTTCTTGTTTTCGATTTTGAATTTTATAGTTAGGTGGGTTACAAGGGTTTTTTTTCATTATTGATTTCGATTATCGAACTATTGTCGAGCCTGTTTTGATTTTCACTTCTGTCGGCAGTCCTCAGGACTGCCTGTGTTTTTTGTATATTAGCACATCGTATTATTTTATATGGTAATTTTATATCGTACCTTCCGTTGACTTCAACATCATATATCTGGCCATCCTTCAGCCAATGCACTGAAGGTTCCGGAATGCCGCGCGGCGCAGCGCATTCTAACAACGCAGGCTCTCCCGCCGCGACGTGAACATCTCTTGGTTCAGATTTGAACTCATCTCGAAGTACTGAACAAGAAATCTTTCTTTAGTACGTTTTACCAAAAAAATAAAATAATTTAATATATTTTATATAACAGGCACGTTTTCACAGACATAAGTGCAATGTAATTTAATTTTGGACCGTTTACTAACAAACTGAAAGCTATACGATCATGCGACAATGATGAGAAGCGGATAAATTTTATTTTTTTATGGCTGTCTGGATTATCTGGTACATTACTTCTATGCACTAAGGCGTGTTTAATTTCATTAAGACTGAAATGAAAACGATCTTATTTTCTGAGGACATTATGCTTATTTGATTAAACTTACCAGCCACATTGAGTGATGCGTTGTGACTTACAGCTTCTCCGGCGATATTTCTCGCTACACACCAGTACAGACCCTCATCGCTATCTTTTTTACCCCGGTTTACCCTAAAAAATAATATGTTACTAATCAAACTGCATATGAACTACTTTAAAGTAATCATAAGAAGTCAGTATATCCAATATGTGTCATCACGACGTGAATAACTTATTAATTATAAACAAATGCTATTATAGGTTAAAAATCAATAGACGTTTACACAATTAATAAAAATACATAGGACACATTAGCTGCCAATAGCCGGATATATAGTCCGTAGAACATTAGATTCATGGGATTGCGCGCCCCTACTAACTTCTACTTACTTGCATAGTTGTAATTTCTAAGAAGAATGTAGTAAAATTATTTAGAAAATTAATTAACCCTTCTTAACGAAATAGTAATTACTTACGCCTACGCTAATCTATTGCTAAAGCAACTTCATTTAATTAATCTATAAGTAATAATGATTTCATCCTTATTAAAAAGCACAGTTGGATTACGACTTACTTTAAAAATAGCAATCCGTCTTCCAATAGTACCCTGTGACCGTCGTCCGCGGGGGGCAAGGGCGCGCCGTCCTTGAACCACTGCACGGCAGGCTTGGGCCGGCCTTCTACCACGCACCGCAGCGTCGCCGGCTCGCTGCGGCCCGACACAGTATTCGACGGATGCTCCTTGATTCGTGGTGCTCGGTTTTGCGCTAAAATGTCAAGTTATCTTTATTTGGCTCTATGAAATAACTTGACAGAAGTTAGATACAAACTAACATATCTGCACGCTTTTATTCTTAACAATGACATCTTGTCTTCGTAAGTTATCTATCCCATTTTCATGATATACTTAAACAGGAAAGAAACCTTTTCATAATAAAACCCTAAAATATTATCTTTCATAACTATCAAAATAGAAGTTGCATTTGTCCGCAGTCTTAGGATCCAAATAAGAAAGCAAAATATTTTTTTCCTAATGCCCTTAGTTAATGACAAATGTTTCAAATATCGTCCTATTTTTTTAAATATTATTGTGTTAAAAGACTAGAGTCGCTGTTGTACAGAAAAAACAATTGTAGGTCTTCAATTTCATTTGAGTTAAAGCTAGGTACTAATTAACCCGAAATACGACTATATAAAGCTTGCGAAATCAAGCAAACACAATACGACTACAGTCAACCAACTCTTTGCTTTAGCAATGTACTTCTTACACAATGGTAAGTCAAGGGCACTACGGATTTTGACTGAGAAACGTAGCTGCACCCATGTTATTGCGGTTTGCTATAGTCGGTCAAGTGAATTCTGGCAAATTAATGGAAACTAAAAGTAGTTGTTTCCTATAGGCATACAGAAGAACAGAAAGAACATGAAATGGCAACGAGCAGATCGGAGAGTTCAAAACACTTGATCACGTTTTTGAGCATAGGCAAAACAGTATTTGCGTTCACGTCAGTGATTTGTTGCGCACTGAGACAACTGATTTACTAAGTAAGCCGCAGTAAAGGCATACATCCTATAGTCTAGAGATGCTAACATTTAATGTAAAGGCAAAACACTTTTTGAACTCGATCGGGTCAGGGACTGAGCTTCCTAAATTCCGCAATCCCGATTTGCAACGGTTGTATGTATTTTGTTGATATTTTATTCTGTTGACAAGTAGATACTCATTGGTATAAATTCAACGACCGAGTAAATACGAAACTAGAAATATATGCAATGTAGAATATTCAACTTGTTTTTGAGGATTCTAACGATGGGAAATAACTGTCAGTCGAGAACAATCCAGAATGTAGAAAGCACGTACACTATCACACGCTGAAAATGGAAATAAAAAAACACATTAGTTCACGTATTGATTTAGAAATAAGAACTATTATAACATTTGTACGGGCAAGATCTAAAGATGCATAATTCTATGTTTCGTTTGATGAGTGAATTCATCTTCTTTTCCCTTCCCTATTCATTATCTCCTTTTCCTTCTCTAATTTTTTTAATTCCTTCTCTTTCCTTCACAAAGCTTGGCAATGCATCCAATAAATTGTTGTAAGTTTTAATGAGTAACAGTGGTCGCTTAACATCAAACTTGATCGTTTGGCGCCTTCAACCATAAAAAGCGCTATTGAAAATTATTCAGTAAAATCATTTAATAATGTTTACTTAACATGATCGTATAATGAGATAATTAAAGTATCATTACTATGTCATTAGTGGACGGAAACAAAAAGCGATCCGATAACCAGATAAGGTAATTGTTGTATCAAGATCGCTATAAAGAAAGTATGTTTTTCTGACAAGTACCTACGATATTTTGCTCAGTAAGCGATATCGTTTAATTTATTTCAATTATCTTTTTTTTAATTAACTGCAAACTGAAATGAAATACATGTTTCATTGTTTAGTTCAAATACATATATTACAAAGAATACATAATATGTTATTTGAAGTATGCAGCTAGACGTATGAAACACGTGAATTATATAATCTTCTTTTTCTATACTGAAACTGACTGACTGATATATCAACACACAGGCCAAACTACTGAAACTAGAGACATTAAATTTTGCACAAAGATTTCTGTTGTAACGTTGAAGAGCACTAAAGAGGGAATTTTTTAAATTCATTCTAAATGTCTAAAGTAGGGGATGAAAGTTAAGAAGAAAATAAGATATTGACCACGAGTCTGTGACTGTGACTGTGGCTATTCAAGGTATACGTTTATGATTTAATATGCAATAGCCAATGATTGCGTCCACCCTTTGTACAGTCACAATAATAGAAATCATTTATTTTAATATACCCATTCCTTTACTATGAAGTAGTCTCCAAGACTTCACTTCGTAGGATCGTTTCTATGATAAGTTTCTTACTAGACCTTTATGTCTTTGTTCACCCCCATTATAACACAAGATATAATAATCTTTAGTAAAACACTAATTGTCTGCAGTGATTTCAAAACGAATATAACGCTTTTTATTTACCAAGTCGATGAACCCGCGTGTGATAGAAGTGCGTACAAAAAGACACGCTCGTCAAGATAATGTACAGTCGCTTTGTGCGTCGGGTTATCAGTGACAGTGACAAGTATTAATAAAGGACGACTACCGAGCGCTTGACCGAAGCCGCGGCGAGACAAACAGACGAAAAAATATTAAATCAGAAATTATTACAATACCGACCCGTGTAGGTTTATCTGTCAATCGATCTAAGTGCAGCACAGACAATGCGGGGCGAGTATGGAATATAGAGACGTCTGTAGATTCGACTTAAGATTTGACACGGATTAATACGATCACCATTAGAAGAATTACTTGTATATGTTTAGTTATTAGTTATCTTAATAAGCGGGTTCATTCAATTTCATATTCATTATTTTGTACAAGATCTGGTATGAGGAATTACTACTCACGTTTGTTATATTTGATCAGCGTTCGTCAAGGGCCAGTTACGCAAGAGCTCAACACTTTTAAATGGTTTGACGACAGTATTGGCCGCAGGTTTAGCTCGGAAACCCACTTGTGATGTATCAAAATATATATTATACAATACAACAACAACATATAATCTAGCTCCAGCACCCATGATTTAGTTAGATGTTGATTACAATGCAAATATTTAATTAAATTTAAAGTAATTATAGAATTAATAACTGGTAAATCTTTAAAAACATATTTTTGCAATCATTAAAGTATAATTTTATTTATAATCAAAAATGTAAAAAGAACGTTATTACTACTAGTCAAAGAATTTATATCGATCAGTTTTTTCTTATTTTCGACCTAGCTAAAGCTGGCAAAAACCAGATTCGTATGATCATCCAACGTGTTTTTTCATAATTAATTGAACTGTGAGTACTGTTTATTCTTGTCTAACGGTCGGTAATGGAACTAACAATGGGGTTTCTCTTTTTCTTCTTTTTAAGTTAAAAATATCTCTTGATCCGTTTTTAAATTATTTTTTTAAACTGAATGCATACAGTATGTTTCCATAGCTCTATTAATTTGTAAAAGAGCACAAAATTGATTAATTGATGATTTATTATTAGATCTATGGATATTATGGATGTGACATGGTCGAAAGATGGTACGCACCAGTTTATCAACAGCCTAAACACTCTTCTCTGGTAACCACGTCGTAATTGAATGAAACAATGACGCTGGAAACTTCTTCCAATCCTTTGCCTTACGCATGATGAATGAGGATTCAAATCGTTTCGTTCGAACGCTTGGTATTTCTTATGAAAGAATAGACACCTACCGTATGTCTAAATGTTCGATGGTATAATGAAGATGGGGTAATTAATTCGCGTAATATTGTTTTGAGTACATGAAATATATTTTAATATCTAAACGTTCGTTAAAGTGCGAACTATTTTATAGTTGGCAGAGACACCATAAACAATTTAGTTCAGATGAGTTGTGTACTATTAATGGTTTATTCACCGTAGCTCTAACTGTTAATTAAACATTTATACAAAATCTGAGCGCGGAATGGAAACTTTTATAAATGTTTGTTAACGATGATTACTTTCACTAAAAACTTGAACCGTTAATATCGAAATTGTGTTTTAGTTCATTAACTGAGTTCATTCATAATATATTTTTTGATATAAAAATCTGTGAATAATTGCTTCCAGTTTATAATTTTAAACTTTTTAAATTTATGTACGTCGTTTTCTTTAAGCACCCAAATAAAAAAAAAACTACATATTATTAATTATAAAAGATGTAACACTATTTTATAAAGAAATTATAAAATCATGATCATTTATTTCTTGGTTGTAGGACTGTATTACACGAAATCTAGCGTTAAGATTAGAATCACGTTAAGAATATTTCAAGTATATGTTTCTATGATAAAGAGAAGAGAAAGAGATGCTGAACTGAAGAAAGCATTTGTCTGAACTGACAAGAAAGATTGCCTTGGAGCAGTAAAGTGGGACCAGACCCCCATAATCGCAAAAAGAAAAGACAAAGAAGAATTAACTTCTGTGAAATTTTGTATTATTTGGTGGTGTCGACTAGTCTGTGTTTCCCTGAGCTATATTTAGGATAGAATAAAGACAGATTTATGTAGTTCGTTATCTGTCTACCCTAAACGGTTTGAAGAAATTACAAAGAGTGTTTTTGATTCATACAATTGATCAATTGATTGCGGTGATAGCTTAGTAATTCGGATTGTTAGGATTTGAATATTAAAATATTCAATTTACGATAGAAATATCACATCACAAGTGAACTCGTCACCTTTTAAATGGTCTAATCAACCATATCTTAAGGTACTTAATTTACGAAATTGCTATTCGGTAGGGGTGTTCGGAATTTCAATGTGAGACATAAACGTTTATATTGTGTAAAAATCACTAAATATTGTCTATCTTGCATGTTTATTTATTACTAATACATGCAGGGATTCATTAGAAAGGTTTAAGTTTGTAAATCATAAGGATTTTGCATAAATTGGCTAAAAATTACGATATATTTTAGATGAGACTTAATAGATTGGTAATCAACTAAAACACAACATATACACGAAATAATGTGCCGTTGCAATGGGTCATATGTACGAGTCTCGACCAGCTCTTGAGTTGTAAGATAAGAGAGCGCGGCGCACCACGATAAGTTCTCAAGTACTCACATCTGTGATGTTCCCATCGCGGACGACACATAAGAGTTCAGCGTTGGTATCAAAAATGATGTTTGTATAAAAACAAACAAATGATACGCTGGAATTGATAATCGAAATTGTTGTAGGCACACGGATTACAGATTTCCATGTTTCAAGGCTATATCACTTGTTCCACATCATACATACACGCGACGCATACTCTTCGGTCACATACTCCTGATATTACTCATCTTTACAATGTCATTAATATGATTAATATGTGTGCAGCGCACAGTGGCCGATCCAGGAT